>JAQQST010001610.1:0-12160 GCA_028646485.1 Cryptoprocta ferox | reverse complement strand
CTTTGAGGTTGTCTTCTTTCTGGCGTCTGTTTCTTCTTTCCCCCACTTGCAAATCCAAGTTTTATCCCTTCAGTCCTTCTCAGTTCAATCCATACGGGCGTGCTCGGATTACAGAGCTCCCTGCTCTTCCGCCATATTGTCCCAGGTTGTGATTTTTAAATAACAATGCATTAAGAAACTCTAGAATGTTGCACAAATATTAATTGGTTGGTTAGGATACAACTATTAAATTAAGTCAAAAGGCAAAAAGTCAATATTTCAATATCTGCAAATATGACAATATAACAATGAAAGCTAATTACCAATTAGGTCTATATTTTAAAATAAGATGTGTTGTAATAAAGTAGGTATCATCTGACTGACAGCACAAGCTACTTCTGAATAGATAACAAATTTTGAGCTGGTAATCCAATTCTGAGTGTCTGATGGAATCATTAGGCAAAATGTTGTCTTTGAATAAATGTCCCATGTTAGATTCTTTAAAATCACTTAAGAGTGGACTATAGAGATGAATAAAAGCCATCAAAAGAGTCACAGCTACAATGAGACCATGCCAATCTAGCTCTCTGGACCAGCCACATATTCTCTTCATGCCCCCTTGTCTTCTTTTTTCTGTAAATTCCTGCTTGCTTTGATCTCCAATTTACCCAGCTATTGCAAATCTTACCGTCATTTTCTTATGCTTAATTTTTATTCATTTACTTATTAATTTAGCAAGCACTTAATGGGCACTATATTCCATGTAGTGGGGAAGAAAAGACAAATAAAACTAAATCATTAACAAACGGACAAGGAGTCTGCATGAGATTTCCAGACTAAAGCACTAGAAAATGCAAAGGCTCAGAAGACATAAAACCTACAGGTATTTCTAAAAGAAAAAAATCCAGGATGATGCATTACTTCTGGTTTACATAAATAAAAATGAAACTCTCTAGTCTCATTTAGTTTGAAGAACTCCTTAGCTTTTCTTTATTTTTGATGACATTGGCATTTAAAAAACTATATAAGCCAGTGGTTTTGTAGAATGTTACTGAATTTTGTTTTTTTTTCTGAATGTTTCCTCATGATTGCATTCACTTTTGACAGAAGTATCAGCAACTTTCTTGACAGTTATGTAGGAAGAGCCAGTCAGAAGAATGAAGCCTTATATAGATGAGATGAACCAAGAGATAAAGAAAGAAAACCAACGCTAATGAGACCCTTAATCCAGTGTACCTAAAGTTGCAGTTCTGGACATTCCAGATAGAGTTTTATGTAAGCCATAATAACCTGGAGCCTGCAGTTATTTAGTCATATGCAATTTGTTGCTGTTGTTGGATAATGCAAAATTGTTTATTAGTAGGTAAAGTTACCAGTAACATGTTATTATATAAAAATAAAATTGTAAAATACTGATATAGTATGATTATATTCTTATAAAAATAAGTGATATGTATATTGACTCTTAGAAAAAATTCTAAAAGAATCCAAATGTTAATCGTGGTAAGATTATGTATCATATTTTATTTTCTCTGTACTTCTCTGTTTACCTGAATTTTTAAAAATAATAGTATTTATTTGATTTACTACTTTCTAATTTAATAATTATTTTTAGTTTGGAAAACATAAAGTTTACATTAAAACATTTTTTTCTTCCAAAAAATGTAAGCACCTTCATTTGGTAATGGATACCAAATTTGGTAAGTAATCCTCCTAAAGGAAAATTGAACAGCTTCTGCACAATGGAGAAACCACATAAAGAATGTCAAGAGAGATGGAGACATGGTAATGAAGGAAACCCCACCCCTAATGCTGCAAACTACAGTGGAGAGGAAAAGTACCGAGGAAGCATGCACAGATTTGTCTGCCCAGGGGCACAAAAAAAAAAGCTGCAGTTTAAAAAGACAACTTGTCTTAGAATCCTGCCAACTGATGCAAGACCTTCTAGAACTCTCTCCAGATTAGAGGGGTTGGCAAGCTCCATGAATTATATTCCTTTCCACCTTGACATTACAGTCAGGAGCAGGTCTGGACAATCTAGCTATCCTGCCACTGCAGTGAGCCCCAGACCCCTAGTCCACACCAGTCCCAGGCATCCAACCAAGACAGCCTGAGCACGGTACACATCGGGAAAGCCCTGGTCAGCACTCACTATAACTAACTTACCAAAGGTGATAGAAGTGCAAAGCACCCTAGTACACTCCAGGCACACACCACTTTGGGTCCCCTGGGCAGAGCACCACGGCACTCCATGCCTGTGTCACTCAAACCACTCTGCCAGGGTGCACCCTGCACAGGGAACCATAGGACCCACCAGACCACGCCTACCGTGGCTTAAGCTGTCCTGCCATAAACAATTTGTGTAAAGAATCATAGGATCCGCCAGCTTGTACCCAATTTAGCTTCAGCTATCTGGTCATGTTTCCTTCTGCATGGAGAACACCAAGACCCCCCACCCCCCAGCTTGTACCCACTTTACTTTCAGCCATCCCCTCAGGACAATCCCAGTACAGAGTGCCTCGAGACCCCTAGACACTGCCAAGTACAGTTCCTACCAGCTAGCCAAATTTACTAGATGTACATAGTCTACATAGGGGACAACCATAAACAAGACTATTCCTTCAAGATTAGAAGTAGCTGTTCTACATAATTCATGGAAAGAAGCATAGAAAGTCTAGAAAGATGAGGAGCAAGGGGAATATACTCCAAATGAAAGAAAAAGACAAAAGCTCAGGAGAAAAATTAAATAAAATGGAGTTGAGCAAGCTGCCTGATAGAGTTCAAAGTAATAATTATAAATACGTTCAGCAGACTGGACAGAAGAGGGCATGAACTCAGGGAGAACTTCAACTAATATAAAAAAAACAATAAAAATAAAGTAATCAGAATTGAAGAATACAACTGAAATGGAAAATACACTAGAGGGAATCAAGAGTAGATTAGCAAATGCAGAAGAACAGATAAGCAATTTTGAAGAGTAATGGAAAGCATCCAAGCTAGAAAGCAAAAAGAAAAAAAATTAAATGAAGATAGGTTAAAGGATATCTTGGGCAACATCAAGAAAACAGTCACAATATAGGTGTTCCAGAAGAGAGAGAGAAAGTGGCAGAAAACTTACTTGAAGAAATAATAGCTGAAATCTTCCCTAACCTGGAGAAAGAAACAGACATCAAGGTTCAGGAATCACAGAGAGTTCTAAACAAGATGAATCCAAAGAGATCTAACCACAACATATAATAATTAAAATGTCAAAAATTAAATATATAGAGAATTTTAAAAGCATATTTTAAAAGCATTATCTCTCAGCTGAGTTTTCAACAGAAATTCAGCAGGCCATAAGAGAGGGAAATAATATATTTAAAGTGCTGAAAGGAAAAAAAAACTAAAACCAAGAATAAATCTACTTATATTTAAAGTGCTGAAAGGAAAAAAAAACTAAAACCAAGAATAAATCTACTTGGCAAGCTTATCTATCATTCAGAAATGAAGAATATAGTTTCCCAGACAAACAAAAGATAAAGGAGTTCATCACCACTCAGCCAGCATTACAAAACTGTTAAAGGGACTTCTTTAAGTGTAAAAGACCATAATTAGAAGAAAGAAATTTATAACAGGAAAATAAAGTCCACTGGTAAAAGCAAACATATAGTAAAGGGAGTAGAGCA
This sequence comes from Cryptoprocta ferox, assembly GCA_028646485.1. Classification (NCBI taxonomy): domain Eukaryota; kingdom Metazoa; phylum Chordata; class Mammalia; order Carnivora; family Eupleridae; genus Cryptoprocta; species Cryptoprocta ferox. The sequence goes on along the minus strand of JAQQST010001610.1, from coordinate 8,516 downwards.
ATCACTTATAAAACTAGAATGGAAGTTAAAAAGCAAAAGTAGTAAAATATATCTAAAAAATTAGTTAAAGTTACTCACAAAGTAAAAAGATGCAAAATATAATAACAACAAATACATAAAATGTGGAAGTGTGAATAAAAAAAAAAGATGTTCTTTAAGAATGTGTTTGGACCGGGGCGCCTGGTGGCTCAGTCAGTTAAGCGTCTGACTTCAGCTCAGTTCATGATCTCACAGTTCGTGGGTTCGGGCCTCGTGAAAGGCTCTGTGCTGACAGCTAGCTCAGAGCCTGGAGCCTGTCTTCGGATTCAGTGTCTCCCTCTCTCTCTGACCCTTTCCTGCTCGTGCTGTCTCTCTCTCTCAAAAATAAATAAAAAACATAATTTTTTTTTAAAAATAAAAAAAAGAATGTGTTTGGACTTAAGTGACCATTAACTTAATATAGACTGCTATATACTTAGGATGTTATATATGAACTTCATGGAAGCCACAAACCCCAAATCTATAATAGATACACAAAAAAGTCAGCAATCACAAAGGAAGACAGCAGGAGCGAAAGAAAGGAACAAGGAACTACAAAAAAAACCCAGAAAACAATTAACAGAATAACAGTGAGTACTTACTATTAATAATAATTACTTTAAATGTAAATATCTCCAATGTAAAGACGTTGGGTGGCAGAATGGAAAAAACAAAAAACGAAAAACCAAGTCCCATCTGAATGCTACCTACAAGAGACTCACCATGGAACTATTCTGCATTTCAAGGATGTTTCAGTATTCACAAATAAATCTGATGCACTACATTAATAAAACAAAGAATAAAAATTATATGATCATATCAATAAATGCATCACCCCCAAAATAAATTTGACAAAATTCAACATCCATTCATGATAAAAACTTTCAACAAAGTGAGTTTAGAGGGAACATAATAAATGCCATATATGAAAAACCTACAGCTAACATCTTGCTTAATGTAAAAAATAGAAAGCTTTTCCTCTAATATCAGAAACATGACAAGGATATTCACCCTCCCAACTTTCATTCAACACAGTACTGGAAATGCTAGTCACAGCAATCAGACAAAGAAAGGAAATAAAGGCATCTAAATTGGTAAGGAAGAATTTAAGTTGTCACTATTTGCAGAAGACATGACAGTATACATAGAAAACCCTAAAGACTTCACCAAAAAAAACCACTATTAAGTAATAAATACATTCAGTAAATTTGTAAGATACAAAATTAATATAAAGAAATCTGCTGCATTTCTATACACTAATAATGAAGTATCAGAAAGAGAAATTAAGAAAATAATCGCATTTATAATCATACCAGAAAGAATAAAATACCTATAAATAAACAAACAACAAGGTGAAAGACCTGTATATCAAAAACTATAAAACAAATATTGATGAAAGAAATTGAAGATGTGAGAAACAAAGGGAAATATATTCCATGCTCATGGATTGGAATAATTAATATTGTTAAAATGTCCTGAGTACCCAAAGCAATCTACAGTTTCAGTGCAATCCCTGTCAAAACACCAACAGCATTTTTCACAGAACTAGAACAAATAATACTACAATTTGTTTGGAACCACAAAAGACTCCAAATACCCAAAGCAATCTTGAGAAAGAAGAGCAAAAAGAGGTATCATAATCCCAGATTTTAAGATATACTACAAAGCTGTAGTAATCAAAACAGTGTGGTAGTAGCACAAAAATAGACACATAGATCAATGGAACAGAACAGAAATCCCAGAAATAAACCCATGAATATATGCTCAATTATTCTACAACAAAGGAGCAAGAATGTACAATGGAAAAAAGACAGCATCTTCAATAAATGGCATTGGGAAAGCTGCACAGCTACATACAAAAGAATGAAACAGGATGACTTTCTCACACCATGCAAAAAATAAACTCAAAATGGATTAAAGACCTAAATGTGAAATCTGAAACCATAAACTCCTAGAAGAAAACATTGGAAGTAATCTCGTTGACATAAGCCTTAGCAATACTTTTCTAGCTATGTCTCCTAAGGCAAGGGGAATGAAAGTGAAAATAACCATTGGGACTCTTCCAAAACAAAAAGCTTCTGCACAGCAAAGGAAATCATAAGCAAAGTGAAAACGTTGCCTACTAAATGGAACGAGGTATTTTCAAATCATATAACTAATAAGGGATTAATATTCAAAATATGAAAAGAACCTTTACAGCTCAACACCAAAATAATAATAATAATAATCCATTTAAAACCTATGAAGACAAACTGAACAGACATTTTTTTCCCAAGAAAGACATACAGATGGCCAAGAAACACATGAAAAGATTCTCAACATTACTAATCATTAAGGAAATACAAGTCCAAACCACAATGAGATATCACCTTATACCTGTCAGATTGGCTAGAATCAAAAAGACATGAAATAACATGTATTGATGAGCATGTATATAGGAAGGAGCCCTGTGCACTGTTTTGGGAATGTAAACTGGTGCATCCACTGTGGGAAAAAGTCTGCAGCTTCCTCAAAAAATTAAAAATAGAAATACCACACAATCCAGTATTTCCACTTATGGGTATTTACCAAAAGAAAATAAAAACAGTAGTTAAAAATGATATATGCACTCCTATGATTATTACAGTATTATTTACAATAGCCAAGATAAGGAAGAAATTCAAGTGTCCATTAATAGGTGAATGGATAAAGATAATGGGATAAATATATATATATATATATATATATATAGTATATATAATGTTATAGATATAATTATATCTATAGATATAATTAGATATATAGATATAATATATATATATAGTATATATAATGTTATAGATATAATGTATATACAACTAAACCTTGTATGTTATAGATATAATTATATCTATAGATATAATTAGATATAATAGATATAATATATATATATATATAGTATATATAATGTTATAGATATAATGTATATACAACTAAACCTTGCCATGGATGGACCTAGAGGATATTATGTTAAGTTAAATAAATCAGACATAGAAAGAAAGGAACCATATGATTTCACTAATATGTGGGATTGAAAGAAAAATGGATAAACAAACACAAACCAGAACCAAATCTATAAATACAGAGAACAAGATGATGATTGTGAGAGGGGAAAGAGGTGGAAGTATGGAAAAAATGGGGAGTTGGAGATACAATTATAATACCAATAAGTCATAGGAATAAAAGGCACAGAAAAAAGAATATAATCAATGATATTGTAATAGTGTTGTATAGTGACAGATGGTGGCTACACTTGTGGTGAGCATAGCATAATGTGTACAGATGTCTAATCACTATGTTGTATACCTGAAATAATGTAACATTGTGTGTAAACTATACTTTAAAAAAGAAAAAAACAAAAAAGAAACATTCACTGCAAATAATTCATGTTTTAAATTGTAATAACATGAGCCAGCACAGCTGGACATTACATATTCTTTAGAACCCCACAAAATTCCAGGTTGTCTCATGAACCTTTATTTCAGACCTGGTAGCATCGAAGCTAGGTGTTCTAAGTAGGACTTCCACAAATTTGAGAAGTAGGAGATTGAACAGCTGAAAAATTCACTTTCACTTTCTGTGTTTTATATACTTCCTCTTTCTGGTAAATCAGAGAAAGGATTTAATTCTTCCAAAAGCCTCAGATGCTACTTCAGGCAGAAATATGACTGGTTTGGTATAAGCACCATCATCTGAGAGGTTACATTGAACCATCTGTCCATGTAGAAAAGCAAGTTATTTTCATCAACTGATGTGGATATCTATCCTTGAAGAAGGATGACTAAAGAAACACATATTTTGGCTTTAAAACACAAACATTGTGATAGGAGCTCTGAAGAAGATGGTGGAGAAATAAGAGGCTCCATACTTCCTGCCTGCATCTCTCAAACAAAGAAGGGCTGAAGCCAAAAGACTCTGAACCCCAAGAGTCTGGGAAGAAAGGAGACGGAGTGTACTAGGAAGACAGCCTCTTAGCGTGAGTGCGAACTGGGGGAGATAAAAGCGGGCTAGGACCCCTGAGGCATGGAGGGGAGGGAGCTGCTTCTGTGGAGCTACAAAGGGAAGAGAAAGAGCAGCTGAGGAAGTGTAAAACTGTATCTGGAGAAGAGAAGAACCTTAGCCTGGGACAGAGAGGGATCCTGTCCTTTCCCCCATGCCTGGGGACAAAAGGACTTCCATCCGGGTTAGGCGGTAACCCATGGGCCCTGTCAGCATCAGGAGGAACCGATCCCCTGCTCTGAAGTGCCAAGCTCACAGGATTACACTTCAGACAGCATCATTAATGTGCACATAATGAGAGCTTGGAACACGGCTGGGCATGGGGCACCTTGGCCCACCTTGGCTGCGCCTGTGGCACAGTGAGAACAGATCCAAAGGAGTGATTTGGGACACCTGGTTTGAGGAGAAGGGACTGGGGGGGTCGCCATTTTTTCTCCCAACAACCACCAAGGCGGGGCTTAAGGATCCGCCAAGGGACCCACAGTGGAGGTGGGACCCACATACACCAAACCACACCCATCTGTGCTGGGAAGCTGCTGGGAGCCTGTAGATGCTACAGAAACAGACGGCCCCTCCCCCAAGACCAGCACTGCCACATTGCCGAGATTAACTCTAGAGCAATTCTTGCTATTCAGATATATTCTCCCTTTTCCCATTTTTATCACTCCCCTCCTCTGGGCTGGTTATTCTCATTATACCTTTGCTTAAATAGGCATTATGAATCCAATCTCCTGATGCATGTTCTACACCTCCTTCTTTACCTTCCTATCTCTCTCTTTTTGAAATAGACTATCTAATTTCTCTGGGTAACATTATCTTCGTTTCTTTCTCCTCACCTCTGGGCATATTCTCCTTTTTCTCTCTCTCGATTAAGCCTTTTAGTCTCTCTACCTAGTCAATGTTCATTTTCTCTTTCTTCTGACCCCTGTCATTTCTCTCTTTGTATATGCTCGTCCATCAGCACTACCTCCATCGTGCTCTTTATTTATAGCTGGGATTTCTGGTTTTATGCTTTTAGACTGTCTTTTGTTTTTTGTTCTTTTTTATTAGTATTTTTCTTGGTTTACTTGATTTTTTTATTTGTTTCTAGGTTTGTGTGTTTTTGTTCCCTGTTGATTTGTCTGTCTGATTTCCTTTCCAGGGCTACTTCAAGGAACAAACCAAGCACACATGGTGGAGAGTCCAAAACAACACTACGAGTAGGGAAATAAAATAACCAAAGTCACATCAAAAGAGACCAAGGGACACCCTTAAAAGAACATTTCCTAAATAGCCAGGCCCTGTACAGTGTATGAGCCTCCTTTTATATAGCAGTACTCGCAGGTGCAGAGCACATAACAAGCCTTTAAAACTGACAAGAGACAGAAAGCTAGCAAAAATGATGAAACAGAAGAATTCTCCTCAAAAGAAATTCCAGGAAGAAGTGACAGCTAAAGAATTGATCAAAACAGATACAAGCAACATAACTAAACAAGAATTTAGAACAATAGTCATAAAATTAGTAACTGGGCTTGAAAAAGACATAGAAGACAGCATAAACACTATTGCTGCCAAGATCACAGATCTTTAAAAAAAAAGTTAGTATGAATTTAAAAAATGCTATAAATGAGGTGCAAAATACAATGGAGGCGGCCACTGCCTAAATTGAAGAGGCAGAGAGGAGAATAAGTGAAGTAGAAGATACGGTTATAGAAAAAGAGAAAGCTGAGAAAAAGAGATAAATTGATTCAGGAGCATGAAAGGAGAATTCGAGAACTATGTGATGGAATCAAACGGAACAATATCTGTATCATAGGAAATCCAGAAGAAGAGAGAGAAAGGGGCTGAAGGGGTATTTGAACAAATTATAGCATAGAACTTTCCCAATCTGGGGAAGGAAACAGACATTGAAATCCAAGAGGCACAGAGAACTCCCCTCAGACGTAACTTGAATCGATCTTCTGCACGACATATCATAGTGAAACTGGAAAAATATAAGGAGAAAGAGAGAATTCTGAAAGCATCTAGGGATAAAAGGGCCCTAACATACAAAGGGAGATACATCAGGGTAGTAGCAGACCTATCTACTGAAACTTGGCAGGCCAGAAAGTACTGGCAGGAAATCTTCAAAGTGATGAACAGAAAAAATATGCAGCTAAGAATCCTTTATCCAGCAAGCCTGTCGTTCAGAATGGAAAGAAAGATAAAGGTTTTCCAAAACAAGCACAAACTGAAGGAGCTCATCACCACTAAGAAATCCTAAGGGGGACTGTATGAAGGAATTGTTGCAAGGAACACAAAGTACCAGACATACCACTACAAACGTGAATCCTACAGAGAACACAATGACTTTAAACTCATATATTTCAATAATAACACTGAATGTAAAGGGACTAAATGCTCCAATCAAAAGACATAGGGTATCAGAATGGATAAAAAAAACAATATCCATCTATTGGCTATCTACAATAGACTCATTTTAGACCTGAGGACACCTTCAGATTGAAAGTGAGGGGATGGAGAAATATCTATAATGCGACTGGAAGTCAAAAGAAAGCTGGAGTAGCCATACTTATATCGGACAAACTGGACTTTAAAGTTAAGGCAGTAACAAGAGATAAAGGAGGGCATTATAAAATAATTACAGGGTCTATCCATCAGGAAGAGCTTACAATTATAAATGTCTACGCACCAAATTTGGGGGCACCCAAATATATAAAACAATTAATCAAAAACAGAAACAATCTTATTGATAAGAATGTGCTAATTGCAGGGGACTTTAATACTCCACTTACAGCAATGGATAGATCAACTAGACAGAAAAACATTAAAGAAACAATGGACCTGAAAGACACATTGGACCAGATGGACTTGACAGATATATTTAGAACTCTACATCCGGAAGCTATGGAATTCACTTTCTTCTCAAGTGCACATGGTACATTCTCCAAGATAGACAACACACTGGGTCACAAAGCAGCCCTCAATAAATATAAAACAATTGATGTCATACCAGGCACACTTTCAGATCACAATGCTATGAAACTTGAAAGCAACCACAGGAAAAATTCTGGGAAACCTCCAAAAGCATGGAGGTTAAAGAACACCCTACTAAAGAACGAATGGGTCAAGCAGGCAATCAGAGAAGAATTATAAATATATGGAAACAAATGAATATGTAAATACAGCAATCCAAACTCTTTCGAATGCAGAAAAGGCAGTCCTAATAGGAAAGTACATTGCACTCCAGGCCTATTTCAAGAAACTAGAAAAAGCTCAAATGAAAAATCTAACAGCGCACCTAAAAGAACTAGAAGCAGAGAAGCAAAACCACCCCAAACCCAGCAGAAGAAGAGAAATAATAAAGACTAGGGCAGAAATAAACAATATAGAATCCCAAAAAATAGTTGAACAGATTAATGAAACCAAAAGTTGGTCTTTTGAAAAAATAAACAAAATTGATAAACCTCTTGTCAGGCCTCTCAAAAAGAAAAGAGAGAGCACACAAATAGACAAAATCATGAATGAAAATGGATTTATTACAAACAATCCCTCAGAAATACAAGCAATTATCAGGGAATACTATGAAAAATTATACACCTACAAACTGGACAACCTAGAAGAAATGGACAAATTCCTAAACATATGCACAGTACAAAAATTCAAATGGGAAGAGATAGAAAATCTGAACAGACCCATAACTAGTGAAGAAATTGAATCAGTTATCAAAAATCTCCCAACAGTGGGAGAGGCTCGCTGCGTCTAGCATCGTCTCTTCCCCGCATCCCGCGGACGCGGTTCGGAGTTAACCTCGCGCCTTGCACACCCTCCCGCCCCTTCCCGACATCCAGTTGGTCGTGGGGCCCGGAGCGGCCAGCGGTCCTCCAGAAAAAGCATCCTGAGGAGGAAGAAGACTTGTTACACACCTTAAAGTCAAGGTTCAGATGAGTTACCTTTTTATTCAGTCAGTAACTTGTGTTTCTAGGACTTAAGAATATCTGTTTTCTTTGGCCTGAAATGTTCTCTCTAATAGGGACTTAACCTCAGTAATTCTTGCCCAAGAGGTGTGATGGGGCCATGCGGGTGGACACACACAATCCTCAACGGAAGAATACAGTGGGGAGGTTCCTTGTCGTGCTATATTTTAGGGTGTGATTTGGTCGGATGATCTGACTTCGTAAGGTGGCATCAAGCATTAGACGTCGCGGTGCTTCACTGCGGGCCTGGCTTCCAGAGCAAAATGAGAACAGAGAAGGCTTGATGGTTTGGGCCAGCAAATGACAAAGTTACCAGCTTTGTGATGCTCTTAAAAGTGGGGCTTGAACAAAGGTCTCTGTCATCAGAGGCAGGGATTTTTTTTTCCCCCAGGAAGCAGCAAATAGAGATTTGTTGTATTATCCTAGTCTCGTTGGAGGTCTGACAGCCTCTGTTTGTTTTCCTGGGTTTCACTCGCCTCTCTGTCTGAACTGTAAGAAGCAACATGGTTTGACGTTGAGCGTGAG
>JAQQST010001609.1:0-12163 GCA_028646485.1 Cryptoprocta ferox | reverse complement strand
TTTCTCATTGCCAAGTAGTATTCTGCTGTATATATAAACCACATCTTCTTTATCCATTCATCAGTTGATGGACATTTAGGCTCTTTCCATAATTTGGCTATTGTTGAAAACTCTGCTATGAACATTGGGGTACATGTGCCCCTATGAATCAGCACTCCTGTATCCTTTGGATAAATTCCTAGTAGTGCTATTGCTGGGTCATAGGTAGTTCTATTTTTAATTTTTTGAGGAACCTCCACACTGTTTTCCAGAGCAGCTGCAACAGTTTGTATTCCCACCAACAGTGCAAGAGGGTTTCGTTTCTCCACATTCTCGCCAGCATCTGTTCTTTCCTGACTTGTTAATTTTAGCCACACTGACTGGTGTGAGGTGGTATTCCAGTGTGGTTTTGATTTGTATTTCCCTGAGGATGAGACATTGAGCATCTTTTCATGTGTCTGTTGGCCATCTGGATGTCTTCTTTGGAAAAGTGTCTATTCATGCCTTCTGCCCATTTCTTCACTAGATTATTTGTCTTTTGGGTATTGAGTTTAGTAAGTTCTTAATAAATTTTGGATACTGACTCTTTATCCAATATGTCATTTGCAAATATCTTTTCCCATTCTGTTGGTTGCCTTTTAGTTTTGTTGATTGTTTCCTTTGCGGTGCAGAAGCTTTTTATCTTGATGAGGTCCCAATAGTTCATTTTGCTTTTAATTCCCTTGCCTTTGGCGATGTATTGAGCAAGAAATTGCTGTGGCTGAAGTCAAAGAGATTGTTGCTTGCTTTCATCTCTAGTGATTTTATAGTTTCCTATCTCATATTTAGGCCTTTAATCCATTTTGAGTTTATTTTTGTGTATGGGGTAAGAAAGTGGTCTAGTTTCATTCTTCTGCATGTTGCTGTCCAGGTCTCCCAGCACCTTTTTTCCATTGGATGCTCTTTCCTGCTTTGTCAAAGATTAGTTGGCCATACATTTGTGAGTCTAATTCTGGGTTCTCTATTCTATTCCATTGGTCTGTGTGTCTGGTTTTTGTGCCAGTACCATACTGTCTTGATGATTACAGCTTTGTAGTAGAGACTAAAGTCTAGGATTGTGATGTCTCCCCCTTTGGTTTTCTTCCTCAATATTACTTTGGCTATTTGGGGTCTTTTGTGATTCCATAGAAATTTTCAGATTGTTTTTTCTAGCTTTGAGAAGAATGCTAGTACAATTTTTATTGGGATTACATTGAATATGTAGGTTGCTTTGGATAGAAAAATTTTAAATTATTTAAAAGTTTTAATAGGAGGGGCGCCTGGGTGGCTCAGTCAGTTGGGCGTCCAACTTTGGCTCAGGTCATGATCTCACGGTTCGTGGGTTTGAGCCCTGCATCCGGGCTCTGTGCTGACAGCTCAGAGCCTGAGGCCTGCTTCGGATTCTGTGCCTTCCTCTCTCCCTCTCTGCCCCTCCCCTGATCACACACACACCCCACCCCCTGTCTCTGAAAAATTAATAAAATCTTTAAAAAAAATTTTTTAATAGGAATGCAAAGTTATCAAATGCTGAGGCTATACTGCTTTTCTTATACACCTATCTCTCCACCCAACCATCCCTCCATCTATCTATTCATCCATTCATCCATGCATACAATTTTGAAATTTTTCAGAATGATTACAGAGTACTATCAAAATATTAAGTCAACAAAAATGTTTTATTTATGGTATATAACATTGCCATTGCTATTTAAGAGGTGGAAATTTGTACATGTTGAAGACTTAATTTGGGGGAGTGTGACTGGATTTATTTTTTAATCGGTTTATACAAAAACTTACATTTTCTTTCTGTAATTAATATATCTTATAAAAGCTTGGTAGCCTTTTAAAATAATTATTATTTCAAGGTATTATTTTATTCAGGCTACTATTGTAGAGTTAGTAACTATTAGCTTGATAAAGTACAAGGAAGGGTGTTTTGCCTATGGCATTCTCTTTTCTAACAGAAATAATGTACCAAAACTATAGATGCTTTATTTGTAAATCAATGATAAGTAGCATGTTGTGAGATAGTAGCTTTTAGTTTCAGCAAAAATGAATTTGATTTACTAAATATAAAGCTGGTATATTTGAAACATTCATTCTTTTCCATAATTGCATAACTCGAGGAAATTATAATTGTTTGCATTGTTTGGTTGAAGTAAAATTAAACATAAGGCAAGGAACAAAGACTACAAATCAAAGCAAAGGTAGCTTAAAATTTCTGTAAATGGACATAATCTAACATTCTTTTGGTTAAGCCATTTTCCCTCATAATTTAATATAATGGATTCTGTCTATTTGACTTTTAATGCCATTTTCTTTCCTGTTGGAAAAGTTTTTTGATGCCAAGGAATAGAAATCTTCATAAACATGTTTTGTAAAAAGAAGAGGTAGAGGAGGCGTTTTACAAAGATAAAACATAATCTGAGACTACTCAAGAAGTTTTGAATAGCCTAGTGGCCCATGAGTGAGAATTATGACTTAAAATGTTCAGGGTATGTTACATACAAAGTAATATAAAACACTTATGCTATCAAATCCCCATCCTTCAGGGCATCTTCCATGCAATATTATGCCAAAAATTGTATCTTTTTATATTCTGAGAATAGTTTACCAAATCGCAGGAAGAAAAGGGAAGGAGATTGGGAAAAATATTCTGTCATACATGAAAAATTCAAAACTCATCAATAAACATCCTTTAAACAAAGCTATAGACAAGACATTGTTCCAGTAGTTACCATATTTAAAAGATTTATGATGTATGGTTCCTGTCTCTAAAGAATCAACAAGTTTATAAATGATATAGATACATAATGTTATGTCAGCTAGCATATCTAAAGGAAAAGTAAGGGTATTAACAATTATTATGGGGATAGTGACATTTGAGATATTCTTTAAATGAGGGGGGAAAGGATGTTGAAACATGGATGATCTGGAGATAGAAGGGCTGGTGAAAAAGCTAAGGGAATGCAATGTGAGCAATTCTGTAGGGAAAGAAAGCTACAGATCATACACAAGTAATTCTTTGTGGCTGAATGGGAAGTTTTTAACTATAAGTTTGTGTAATAATATAACTTTAAGATGTGGTATATAGTGGGAGTAAGGATGTTTTTACTAATTGAATCTATTGTTACTCCTCTGTTTTTATAACTTTTTTTAACATTGCATAAGTTTCAAGTGTACAACATTATAATTTGAAATCTGTATGCACTCCAAAATGATTAGCATAAATTAAAGGTCCAACTGACATCCATTAGCATACAATTGACCTCCTTCATGCATTTCACCCATTCCCCTCTGGAAACCATCAGTCTGTTTTCTGTGTCTATGGTTTTGTTTTGGTTTTGTTTGTTTTATTGTTTTTAGATTTCACATAAGAGTGAAATCATTTTATCGTTGTCTTTCTCTGATATATTTCACTTAGCATAATACTTCAAGATCCATTCATTTTGTCACAAATGGCAAGATTTTATTCTTTTTAAAGGCTGAGTAGTATTCCTCTGTGAATGAGGGTTATGTGTGTGGGGAGTGTATGTGCATATTTATCTCACATTTTCTTTATCCATTCATCCATATGGACATTTAGGTTGTTTCCATTTAAAGGCTATTGTACATAATGCTGCCCTGAACATAAAAATGCATATATATTTTTGAATCAGTTTTTGTGTATTATTCAGATAAACACCTAATAGAATAGCTAGATTATATGGTAGTGCCAATTTTAATTTTTGGGGAAGCTCCATAATGTTTTCCATAGTTCTGCACCAATTTACATTCCCACTAACAGTCTGCAAGTATTTTCTTTTCTCCACACCTTGCCAACACTTGTTAATTTTTTTTTTTAATTCAAAGTGTTGTATACATTTCAGGTGTACAATCTAGCAATTCAACAATCCCATAGTGCTTGATGAGCATTACTCAGTGCTCATCAAGATATGCGCATTCTTCATCTCCTTCACCTAATTTGCCCATCCCCCACCATCTTCCCCTCTGGTAACACTCTATTTGTTCTCTATAGTTAAAAGTATGTTTCTTGGGGAAAAAAGTCTGTTCTTTGGTTTGTCCCTCTTTCCTCTATGTTCATTTGTTTTGTTTCTTGAGTTCCACATATGAGTAAAATAATAATAGTTGTCTTTCTCTGCCTTATTTTGTTTAGCATTATACTCTCTAGATACATCCATGTTATTGCATATGGCAAGATTTCATTCTATTTTATGGCTGAATAATTTTGCAATGTATGTATATCTTACATATATATGTATATGTATGTATATATGTCTGTGTGTATATATATCATATATGTGTGTATATATCTCATATATATGTATATATGTGTATATATATATATATCTGTATATACTTTTTCTTTTTTAATATACCACTTCTTTATCCATCCATCTATTGATGGACACTTGGACTGTTTCCATAATTTCACTATTGTAAATAATGCTGCAGTAAACATTAGGGTGTTCAAATTAGTGTTTTATATACAGTAGTGTGATTGCTGAGCTATATAGTAGTAATATTTTTTAATGTTTCAAGTTGGCTTCATACTGTCTTCCACAGTGACCCATCAGTTTGCATTCCCAACAAAAATGCACAGAGTTTCTTTCTCTCCACATTCTCACCAACTCATATTGTTTCTTGTGTTTTTGACTTTAGCCATTCTGACATGTGTGAGATGATATTTCATTGTGGTATTGATTTGCCTTTTCATGATGAGGTGTGATATTGAACATCTTTTTATTTGTCTGTTGACCATCTGTATCTCTTTTTTGAAGAAATGTCTGTTCATATATTCTGCCCATTTTTTAATTGGATTATTTGTGAGGGGATTTGGTGTTGGGTTATAGAGTTCTTTATATATTTTGGATACTAACCCTTTATCAGATATGTCATTTGCAAATATCTTTTCCCATCAGTAAATTGCCATTTAGTTTTATTGATTTTTTTCTTGCTGTGCAGAAAATTTTTATTTTGATGTAGTACCAATTGTTTCTTTTTGGTTTTGTATCCCTTACCTCAGGAGAGATAACTAGAAAACTCTTGTTAGAGCCTATTTCAGAAAAATTACTGCCTGTGCACTCTTCTAGAATTTTTACAGTTTCAGGTTTCACATATATGTCTTTAATCCATTTTTAGTTTATTTTTGTGTGTGATGTGAGAAACTGGCCCAGTTTCATTCTTTTGCAGGTAGCTGTTCAGTTTTCTCAACACTATTTTTTTGAAGAGATTATCTCTTTGCCATTTCATACTCTTACCTCCATTGTTGAAGATTAATTGACCATACGTGTATGGGCTTATTTCTGTGCTCTGTATTCTGTTCCATTGATCTATGTGTCTATTTTTGTGCCAGTACCATACTGTTTTGATTATGACAGCTTGTAATATAATTTGAAGTCTAGAATTGTGATACCTCCCATTTTATTTTTCTTTTTTAAGATTGCTTTGGCTCTTCAGAGTCTTTTATTGTTCCTTACAAATTTTAGGATTTCTTGTTCTAGTTCTGTGAAAAAACACTCTTGGTATTTTGATAGGAATCTCATTAAACTGCAGGTTGCTTTGGGTAGTATAGACATTTTAACTATATTGGTTCTTCCAATCCATGAGCATGGAATGTCTTTCCCTTTATTTGTGTTATCTTCAATGTCTTTCATCAAAGTTTTATAGTTTTCAGAGTATAGGTGTTTTACTTCCTTGGTTAAATTTATTCCAGGGTATTATTATTATCCAATATTTATTATTCTTTGTGCAGCTGTGAATGGGGTTGATTTATTAATTTCTCTTTCTGGTACTTCATTATTAGTGTATAGAAATGGAATGGGTTTCTGCATATTGATTTTTTATACTGCTACCATATTCAATTCATGTATCAGTACTGGTAGTTTTTTGGTGGAGTCTTTAGGGTTTTACATATATTGAATCATTTCATTTGCAAATAGTGACCATTTTACTTCTTTCTTACCAGTTTGAATGCCTTTTATTTCTTTTTGTTGTTTGAGTGCTGTGCCTAGAGTTTCTATACTATGTTGAATAAAAGTGGTGAGAGTGGACATCCTTGTCTTGTTCCTAACATTAGGGAGAAAACTCTCAGCTTTTCCCTGCTGAGTATAATGTTACTTGTGGGTTTTTCATACAGATGCTTCTTTTAAACCTACTTTGTTGATGGTCCTTATTATGAATGTATGTTGTACTTTATCAAATGCTTTTTCTGCATTCATTGAAATGTTCATATGGTTCTTATTTTTTCTCTCATTGCTGATCACTTGATTGATTAGCAAATACTGAACCATCCTTGCATCCAAGGAGTAAATCCCACTTGAAACTCATGAATGATTTTTTAAATGTACTGTTGGATTCAGTTTGGTAATATTTTGTTTAGGATTATTTCATCTATATTCATCAGAGATATAGGCCTGTAGTTCTCTTTTTTTTTTTTTGTAGTGTTTATATATGGTTTTAGAATCAGGATAATGCTGTCCTCACAGAACAAATTTGGCTGTTTTTCCTCTTGTATTTTTTTGGAAAAGTTCGGGAAGAATAGGTGTTAACTCTTGTTTGTTTGTTAGAGTTCACCTGTAATGCCATCTGGTTTGGGGCTTTGTTGGGAGTTTTTCTGATATGGATTCAATTTTATTGCTGGTAATCAGTCTGTTTAAGTTATCTATTTCTTCCTGCTTCAGTTTTGGTAGGTATATTTCTAGGAACTTATCCATTTTTTCTAGGTTATCCTGTTGTAATATAATATTTAACAATTTCTTATAATCCTTTGTATTTCTGTGGTGTTGGTTTTTTTCTCTTCTGATTTTGTTTACTTGAGTCCTCTTTCTCTTTTATTTTGATGAGTCTGGCTAGAGGTTTATCAATTCTGTTAATCTTTTTAAAGAACTAATTCCTGGTTTCATTAACCTGTTCTGTTGCTTTTTTAGTTTCTATATTATTTATTTCTGCTCTACTCTTTATTATTTTCTTCCTTCTATTAGATTTGGGTTATGTCCTTTTCCTAGCTCTTTTGGGTTATTTATTTCATACTTTTCTTGCTTGTCAACATAGGCCTGGAGTGCTATAAACTTCCCTTTTAGAACTGCTTTTGTTGCATCTAAAAATTGGACTGTTGTGTTTCCATTTTCACTTGTCTCCATGTAATTCTTTTTATTTCTTCTTTGATTTCTTGGTTGATCCATTCATTATTCAGTAAAATGATATTAGCCTCCATGCATTTAGGTTCTTTATAGACTTTTTCTTATAGTTGATTTCTAGTTTCATTACATTGTGTTCAGAAAAGCTACATGGTATGACTTTGATTCTTTTGAATTTGCTGAGACTTGTTTTGTGACCTGATATGTAATCTGTCCTGAAGAATGTTCCATGTGCACTTGTAAAGAATGTGTGTGCTGCTGTTTTAGGATGGAATGTTCTGAATATATCTGTTAAATCCACCTGGTTCAGTGTACCATTTAAAGCTACTGTTCCTTGTTGATTTTCTGTTTAGATTAACTGTGCATTGATGTAAGTGGGGTTTTTAAGTTCACTACTATTATTGTATTACTATCGATTAGCTCCTATATGTTTGTTATTAACTCTTATGCAATTGGGGGCTTCACATTGGGTGCGTAGATATTTATAGTTGATATATCTTCTTGTTGGATTATCCCCTCAATGATTACATAGTGTTATTCTTTGTCTCTTGTTACAGCCTTTATTTTAAAGTCTATTTTTGACCAATGTAAGTATTGCTGCCTCAGCTTTCTTTTCACTTCCATTTGCATGATAAATATTTCTCCATCCCATCACTTTCATTCTGCATGTGTCTTTATGTCTGAAATTTGTCTCTGGTAGGTAGCATATAGATGAGTCTTGCTCTTTTATAATTTGTGTCACCGTGTGTCTCTTGATTGGATGATGTAGCTTATTTATATTCACAATAGGTATTGATAAGAATGAATTTGTTACCATTCTGTTGTTTTGTAGTTGTTTTTGCAGACCTTCTCTGTTCCTTCTTTCTCTTGTTCTCTTCTTTCACCAAAACTTGGTTTTCTTTAGTTGATATACTTGGATTCCTTTCCCTCTATTTTTTATATATCTATTATTGATTTTTGATTTGTGTTTAGCGTCAGGTTTGTATATAACATCTTCTGCACATAGCAGTCTAAATTAAGTTGATAGTCACCTAAGTTTGAACCTATTCTTTACTCTCGTCTCCTCCCCACATTTTAGGTATATGATATCCTATTTTACATCCTTTTATTTTCTGAGTCCCTTGACTGAGTTTTATAGATATGCTTATTTTTACTGCTTTTGTGCTTCCTATTTTTTTACTTTTACTTATGGTCTTTCCCTTACTCTCAGAGTCCCTTTTCACATTTCTTGTAGAGCTGGTTTAATGGTCATGAACTCCTTTATCTTTTGTTTGTCTGAGAAACTTTATCTTTCCTTTTATTCTGACTGGTATCCTTGATGGATAGAGTATTCTTGGCTGCAGATTCCTTTATTTTCATTACTTTGACTATATCATATCTCTTCTGGCCTGCAAGGCTTCTGCTAAAAAAAAAAAAAAGGTTGAGAGCCTTATGGTGTTCTTCCTGTATGTAATTGTCTACTTTCTTCTCAGGGCTTTTAAAATTCTCTCTATAGCACTACTTTCTGTCATTTTAATTACTATGTGTCTTGGTGTGGACCTCCTTGAGTTAATTTTGTTGGGTCCTCTCTGTACGTCTTGGATCTGGCTATCTGCTCCCTTCCCAAGATTTGGGAAGTTTTCAGTTATTATTTCTTCAGATACAGTTTTTTGCCCCCTTTTCTCTCTTCTTCTTCTGGGATCCCTATAATGCAAATGTAATTGTGGTTGTTGGAGTGACTTGAGTTCCCTAAGTCATTCTCATTTTGTATAACTTTTTCTCCCTTACCTGCTCAGCTTGATTACTTTTCTTTACTTTTTACTCCCGGTCACTAATTTGTTCTTTTGCTTCCTCTAGCTTGCAGCTTATTCCATCTAGCATATTTTTAATTCGTTATTGAGTTCTTCATCCGTTATAGGTTCTTTGTATGTTTTCTCTTTGTTAAGAGTTTCACTGATATCCTCTTTTCTTTTCTCCATTCTAGTGAGTATCTTTATAGTTTACTTTATTTTTTAATTCTGTTTATTTATTTTGAGAGAGAAAGCATGAGCGGGGGAGGGGCTGACAGTGTGGACCCAGACATGGGGCTCGATCCCATGAAATATAAGACTTGAGCCAAAATCAAGATGCTTAACCAAATTGGATGTTTAACCAACTGAGCCACCCAAGTGCCCCTATGTTCGTGACTTTAAATTCTCTATCAGGTATATTTTTTATAACCAGTTCACTTAGGTTTTTTGCTGTTTTCTTCTTCTTTCATTTGGGGTATATTTCTCTGTCTCCTCATTTTTTCTTACTTTCTGTGTTTGTTTCTCTGTGTTAGGAAGGTTGGCTGTCTTCTGGTTTTGAAAGTCATGGGCAATGTATGCACTTTTAACAAAGCATATGGGTTGTCCCTGGGAGGTGACTGGCTCCACCTGCTACAGGGACCAAGACACCACAATGCATGCAGTTGGGAGATAGGATATTGGCAAGATTTGCACTAGTCTTCTGGGAAAGAAGACCCACAGTGCTGGGACTGAGGCAGGTCCAGTTGGTGGGGCTGGGCACAGTGTAAGCAAGTTATATAGTAAATGCTGGCACTACACTGGTTCCCAGAGGTGGCCCTATGCTAAGGGCTGAGTGAGGAAAACAGCACTTGTCAGCTCCTTTGTCCCTGGAGAAGTCTCCCAGTGAAATCTGTTCCACTAGGACATGCTCTTAGATGAATAAATAACTCTCCCTACTATATCCCCCAAGGATTTTTCAAACCACTGCTTCTAAACTGTATCTTTTTAGGGTGTTTGTTGTGCTATCTCTTTAAGGTCAGGATCCAGATTCATTTTGCCCTCCAGTCTCTCCCAGAGCTGAGCCTGCTGATTTTTCAGGTTCCAGGCTTTAAGTACCATGGTTTTAAGAACCAAGAAATTCAGCCATTCTGGTTCTCAAAGCCAAATGCTATGGGTCTTCCCTGTGTGGGTTCCCCAGCATAAGAGTCCATTTCTTTTCCACTACATGCCAAGGAGTCCTTCTTGTGAATGGCCTACATGTCCATTTAATACCTTGCCATGTCTCCTTACTTCCTATCCTCTTTGATATGGCTTTTTCTCTACATTTAGCTGTAGAGTTTATTCTGCTAGTATTTGGGGGCATTTTCTGGGTTATTTACACTAATGTGAGTGCTATCTAGTCATATCCATGGGATGAGATGAGCTTGGGTCCTTTCTGCCATCTTCCCCAGAACTCCCAATGCTTTTTATTCCTTTCTTTATTTTATTGTTTTAATTTTATTTATTTATTTTAAGAGAGAGAGAGAGACAGAGAGAGAGAGAGAGAGTGAGCAATCTGGGGAGGGTCAGAGAAAGAGGGGACAGAGGTTCTGAAGCAGGCTCTGTGCTGACAGCAGAGAGCCTGATGTAGGGCTCGAACCCATGAACCATGAGATCATGATCTGAGCCAAAGTCAGACACTTAACCAACTGAGCCACCCAGGCACCCATATTTCTTGTCTTTTTGATAATATACATTCTAATGAGGTGATATATCATTGTAGTTTATATTTGTATTTCCCTAAGAATTAGTGATGCTGAACATACTTGTATGTTCCTATTGGCAGTCTATATGTCCTCTTTGGGAAAATTTCTGTTCATATATTCTGCCCATTTCTCATCAGGTAGTTTTTTTATTGAGTTTAATTAATGTTATATGTTTTGGGTATTAATCTCTTATCAGATATATGATTTGCAAAAATATCCTCCCATTTAGTAGTCTGCCTTCTCTCTCTTTTTTTTTTCATAGTTTATTGTCAAGTTGGTTTCCATATAACACCCAGTGCTCTTTCCCACAAGTACCTTCCTCCATGACCATCAACCCCCCTCCCCTTTCCCACTCCCCCTTCAGCCTCAGTTTGTTTTCAGTATTCAAGAGTATCTCATGATTTGCCTCCCTCCCTCTCCCTTACTCTTTTTCCCCCCTTCCCCTCCGCATGGTCCTCTGTTAAGTTTCTCCTGTTAGACCTATGAGTGAAAACATACGGTATCTGTCCTTCTCTGCCTGACTTACTTCGCTTAGCATGACACCCTCGAAGTCCATCCACATTTCTACAAATGGCCAAATTTCATTCTTTCTCATTGCCATGTAGTATTCCATTGTATATATAAGCCACATCTTCTTGATCCATTCATCAATTGATGGACATTTAGGCTATTTCCATGATCTGGCTATTGTTGAATGTGCTGCTATGAACATTGGGGCACATGTGCCCCTGTGCATTAGCACTTCTGTATCCCTTGGGTAAACCCCCAGCAATGCTATTGCTGGGTCATAGGGGAGTTCTACTGATAATTTTTTGAGGAACCTCCACACTGTTTTCCAGAGCGGCTGTACGAGTTTACATTCCCACCAATAGTGTAGGAGGGTGCCCATTTCTCCACATCCTCGCCAGCATCTATAGTCTCTTGAGTTGTTCATTTTAGCCACTCTGACCAGCGTGAAGTGGTATCTCAGTGTGGTTTTGATTTGTATTTCCCTGATGATGAGTGATGCTGAGCATCGTTTCATGTGTCTGTTGGCCATCTGGATGTCCTCTTTGGAGAAGTGTCTGTTCATGTCTTCTGCCCATTTCTTCACTGGATTATTCGCTTTTCAGGTGTGAAGTTTGGTGAGTTCCTTGTAGATTTTATATACTAGCCCTTTATCCGATATGTCATTTGCAACTATCTTTTCCCATTCTGTCGGTTGCCTATTAGTTCTCTTGATTGTTTCCTTTGCAGTGCAGAAGCTTTTTATCTTGATGAGGTCCCAGTAGTTTATTTTGGTTCTTGATTCCCTTGCCTTTGGGGATATGTCGAGTAGGAATTGCTGCAGTTGAGGTCAAGGAGGCTGTTTCCTGCTTTCTCCTCTAGGGTTTTGATGGTTTCCTGTCTCACATGCAGGTCCTTCATCCGTTTTGAGTTTATTTTTGTGTGTGGTGTAAGAAAGTGGTCTAGTTTCATTCTCCTGCATGTTGCTGTCCAGTTCTCCCAGCACCACCTGATAAAGAGGCTGTCTTTTTTCCATTGGATACTCTTT
>JAQQST010001608.1:0-12164 GCA_028646485.1 Cryptoprocta ferox | reverse complement strand
TATTTTGTGAATTTACTGAATTCATTTATCAGCTCTTGTAGTTCTTTTGGTGAAGTCTTTAGGGTTTTCTATGTAGAGTAGCATGTCATCTGCAAATAGTGAAAGTTTTACTTCTTCCTTCCCAATCTGGATGCCTTTTATTTCTTTTTCTTTTCTGGTTGCTATGGCTAGGATTTCTAGGACTATGTTGAATAAAAGTGATGACAGTGGACATCCTTGTCTTGTTCCTGATCTTACAGAAAAAGCTCTGCTTTTCACCATTGAGTATGATGTTAGCTGTGAGTTTCTCATATGATGGCCTTTATTATTTTAAGGTACATTCCCTCTAAACCTACTTTGTTGAGAGTATTTATCCTGAATCTATGTTATTTTTTGACAGATGCTACTTCTGCATCTATTGATGGTTCTTATTCTTTCTCTTCTTAATGTGATGTATCACACTGATTGAATTGCAAATATTGATGCACCCTTTCATCCTGGTATAAATACTACTTGAAAGTGGTGAATGACTTTTTAATATACTGTTATATTCGGTTTGCCAATATTTAGTTGAGGATTTTTGCATTTATGTTCATCAGAGATCTTGGCCTGTAGTTTGTTTCTTTGTGGTGTCTTTATCTAGTTTTGGTATCAGGGTAATGTTGGCTTCATAGAATAAATTTGGAAGCTTTACCTCCTCTTCTATTTTTTGGAATAATTTGAAAAGAATAGGTAGTAACTATTCTTTAATGCTTGGTAGAATTCACCTGTGAAGGCTCATATCCTAGACTTTCATTTGTTGGGAGATTTTAAATTACTGATTCAGTTTCATTGCTAGTAAAAGGTCTATTCAGATTTTCAATTCCTTCTTGATTAACTTTGGAAAATTAGATGTTTCCAAAAATGTATCCATTTCTTCTAAGCTGTCCAATTTGTTTGCATATAATTTTTCATAATTCTCTTATAATTCTTTGCATCTCTGTGATGTGACTTGTCATTTCTCATATTTCATTTCTGAGTTTATATTTATTTATTTAATTTATTTATTGTTGTATATCTGATAAGGAGTTAATATCCAAAATATATAAAGAACTTATACAAGTCAACACACAAAAAACAAATAATCCAATTTAAAAATGGGCAGAAAATATGAACAGACATTTCTCCAAAGAAAACGTACAGATGGCCAACAGACATATGAAAAGATGCTCAACATCACTAATCATCAGAGAAATGCAAGTTAAAACCCTAGGGAGATATCACTGTATGCCTGTCAGATGGCTAAAATAAAAAAATACAAGCAATAATACAGAGAAAAAGGAACCGTCATGCACTGTTGGTGAGAATGCAAATTGGTGCTGCAAATGTGGAAAACAGTATGGAGGTTCCTCCAAAAAGTAAAAATAGAAATACCATATGATTCAGTCATTCCACTACTGAATATTTACCCAAAGAAAACAAAACATTAATTCAAAAAGACATATGCACCCCTTTGTTTACTTCAGCATTATTTACAATAGCCAAGATATGGAAGCAATTTAAATTCCCTTTCAAAGATGGATAGAGAAGTAGTAGTATATATGTATGTAGTATATATGTATATGTGTGTGTATAATATACATATTATATATACATATATATTCATATATATACACATAATGGATTATTAGTCATAAAAAGGAATGAATCCTGCCACTTGCAACAACCTTGATGAAACCAGAGTGCATAGTGCTAAGTGAATTAGGTCAATCGGAACAAATACCATATGATTTCACTCATATGTGAAGCTTAAGAAACAAAACAAACAAATAAAGAAAAAAGAAGACAAACAAAAAACAAGACTCTGAAATACAGAGAGCAAACTGCTGGTTGCTGGAGGGGAGGGGGGTAGAAGGATGGGTAAAATACATATAGAAAGTTAAGAGGACACTTATGATGAACACTGAGAAATGTATGGAAATTTGGAATTATATATTATACACATGGAACTAAAATAACACTATATGTTAATAATATTTCAATAAAATATTAATCAATCAATTAATTTAAAAAAGAGATGAATCAAGCATTTTTAAAGGTGACATCATATACTGGCAAAAGCAAAGGTGGGGATCAGGAAATTTGTGTATGTTTTAATAGCTTTGTGACCTCAGGTAAGACACTGTATTTTTCTACACCTCTTTTACTTTGCAGAATGACAATTATACTAGATTCAGTGGTTTTCCAATATTTTGAATTGTTGCTTATTTTTAGTGAAAGGCTTTTTTCATCTGAGGTCAGATGTGGAACATTAGATTTTAGAATATGTCAGTATGTCTACCTACTCACCTGTCAGTCATAAACTAGTCAGGGAATGAAATCTGAGGTTCATGTAAATAATCATTGGGAAGGTATATAAAATATGTTTGCTCTTTGAGAATCATAATGTTATCTCTGAAATCCAAAAATAATTTTGAGAAAAGTAGGGTTCAATCAATGGTTGCAAAAAAGGAAAACATGGTATCTACTGAGGCATGTTAGTAGTTCTACAAACCTGAGATTAGAATTTTATTTCTTACTACATAGTTTTAACCTTTTGAAAAACTGTTAAAAGATGACTTTTATTTACCAATTGCTAAGTGCCTGGTTCTGTTCTAAGCATCCTATCGAAAATGGTTCTTTTTGATCTCATTCAACTTGAATTACAGAAGAGGAAGCCAAGGCATTGAGAGGTGCGGTTACTTGCCTATGACCATGCAGAAATCAGGCGCTGGAACTGGAATTTTGAACCCAGGCAGCTTAACTCCATAATCTATGCTTTTCACATTCTGGTGCATTATAATATAAGTTGATCCAGACTAGAACCATCAAGGAATTAAGCTATTCTGGCTGGTTAACTCATTATATAGGCCATGGATTAATGTAGCTTCTGCGTTCCCTGTGAATCTTACTCAACTCTGTATAAATGTAGAATTCCATACCCTTTGTTAAAAATATTAAGTCTCAAGCATATCCATATTCTAATCTAAAACTTGAAAAGCAAGAGTGTTTGACCGTAACCCTTGCACATATTTTAATAGTTTTTAAGTTATCCTTTTTTTTCAGCAAAAACTCTTTCCAAAGTAACTCACAGGTGAACCTCAATGCACAAGTAAAGCTTTTACTTATTTAATGTGTCAATGAGAATAATTTTGTTGTCTTAAAGATGTTAAAAATTGAAATCAAGGGCTTGAAAATACAAGTAGATCATATCTGCTGTAGATCATATCTGTTATTGCTCTATTTTGGTTTGATTACACCATATATGGATCATCTTGATTGACACAAATTAGTAGTTG
This sequence comes from Cryptoprocta ferox, assembly GCA_028646485.1. Taxonomy (NCBI): domain Eukaryota; kingdom Metazoa; phylum Chordata; class Mammalia; order Carnivora; family Eupleridae; genus Cryptoprocta; species Cryptoprocta ferox. The sequence continues at coordinate 8,868 of JAQQST010001608.1, read as the reverse complement.
CAAAGATAATTTTTTTCCAGACTTTACCTTGCAATTTCAGGATAATCTTTCAAGGCTGGGTGGATAAGTAGGTGGTAGGAAATACTGAAGGTGAAGCACTGTTATCATAAATATAAAATCAGAAAAAGAAAACCCAAAAGTGACTTGTGGTAATACTCTATAACAAAATGTTCATTTGTTATTTATCCATTTGCACTTTTATTCTGACATGTGAAACTACTGAGCAAATGCATCTGAGCCTTGCTAATGGGGCTTGATAACAGGTACATTTGGCTGCATACTATATTCACTTCTACTAATTTACAATAATGAATATGCTCAGAGGCCTAAATTTTTTTTAAAAAAGTTGAGAAACACAGCGCTAAACTGTACTTTCTTAATTCATGATCCATTTACAGGAAGTTCAAGTACATGCACAGAAATGGCTGGAGATACTTTAAGAGCTGCACACGATGAGTTAACCCTGAAGAACACATTGATGTGTTAGTGGTTCTAAGGGTTGCAACTCAATACAAAATATATTTGCTATGGATGTTGTCTCTCCTTATGACTTTTAAAGAGGTAAAATTTATTTAAAAATTTTAATGTCTAAGTAAGTGGTTATAGAGCTATCCAAACACCCCAGGACTTAAGTTAACATTTTGAAAGTAATTCAAATAAACATTGATTCTAAAACATGAATCAATGTGTGATTCTACAAATTTTAAAATTACTATTGGCTATTAAATTTGATGTTAGATTGGCTTGTTGTTGGCAGATATTTTGACAGATGTACTTTGCTTATCTTCTGTCAGACTTTGAGTGGAGAACACATACAAAAAGAAGTACAATATTTTAGGTTAGATACTTTCACGCTATATTGTTTAATTTTTATCGGGTAAAATTTGGAAATATCTGGATTTACATGACCAATTCCCATGGGTATTAAAACTCATTCTGAGGCCAAAGTGCCAACAACCAATGCAAAATTCCCTTCTTCATTCTTAAAAATGTTTGCATTCTTGTGTGTATGTGCGCACCAAGAATATAAACAGAGCATTAGCACAGTCAAAAGGTAAAAGCATTTCTTACACCTGTCAGAATGTGTAAAATAAAAAACACAAGAAATAACAAATATTGGTGAGGATGTGGGAAAAAAGAGGCTGGTGGAAAGGTAAATTGGTAAAGCCACTATAGAAAACAGTGTGGAGGTTCTTTATAATATTAAAAATAGAAAATACCATATGATCCAATAATTCCACTGCTGGGTACTTAGCCAAAGACAACAAAAACACTAATTTGAAGAGATGTATGTACTTCTACACTTACTGTAATATAAGTTATAATAGCAAAAGTGTGGAAGAAACCTAAGTGTGTATTGATAAACAAATGGATAAGAGATATGTGGCATATATACATAATGGGATGTCACAGAGCCACAAAAAGGATGAGATATTGCCATTTGTGAAAACATGGATGGACCCAGTGGATATTATGCTAAGTGAAATAAGTCAGATTGAGAAAGACAAATACCTTATATTTTCACTCATATGTAGAATCTAAAAAAAAAGACAAACGAATAAACAAACAAACAAAAAGCAGAATTACACCTATGAATACAAAGAACACACTGATGGTTGCCAGAAGGAAAGGGATAGCCGAATGGACAAAATCAATGAAGGGGAGTGGGAGATACAGACTTCCAGTTATGGAATGAACACGTCGAGAGAGTAAAAGGCACAGCGTAGGAATACCATCAATGATACAGTAATAGCACTGTATGGTGACAGATGGTAGCTACACGTGTGGTGAATATAGCACAATGTATAGAGAAGTCACATAACTATGTTTTACACCTAAAACCAATGTAACATTGTGTGTCAACTTTTCTCCAATGCAAATTAGAAGCATTACACAGGTCTGAAAATAAATATGTTGGCCAAGACTAATAGCATCTCTCTTTTGAATGTGTTTGTAAAGAGATTAGCCTCTCAACAGGCCTTGAACATGTACCATTTTGTTCTTTTTCCTCTCTTTAACTGTGTAAATTATCAGCTACTGCAATTATTCTTTCAACATGTCATGTGTCTGTCCCCTATGTTCATTCTCCTTGTAAGCCATATAGTCCTGGCTATCTGTGCATTATTGCAAAATATGGTTTCTGTGCTTCCAAAAATTCTGCCTCTTTTCTCCAGATTAATCATGAAAATGATTTTATATTGTCAAAACCCTTTATCAAAAGATACTACAAAGATTCCACATTCCTTCCATGATAAATTCCAAACAACTCAGTACAAAATTCACAACACACAACACAAGACAGCTTTTCAATCTAATCTGCTCATATTCCTAGTGTAAACCCCATTGCTCTATATATGCCAGTCTCCTTACTGTTTCACCTATCCTTTCCTGTATTTAAAAATTCTTGAGTTTGCTTAAGATTTAGAAAGACCTATTCTTCTCCAGTTTAACAGCATTTTATGCTTCTTTTTTAAATCTTTTTTTAACATTTATTCATTCAGAGACAGAGCATGAGCAGGGGAAGGACCAAAAGAGAGGGAGACACAGAATCTGAAGCAGGGTCCAGGCTCTGAGCTGTCAGTACAGAACCCTAAGTGGGGCTCGAACCCACAGACAGCATGGACCATGAGATCATGACCTGAGTTGAAGTCGGTCGCTTAACATACTGAGCCACCAGGTGCCCCCAGAATTTTACTATGCTTAATAGTAATAAGGAATTCTCATGTCATTGTGACAATATTTTATTTTCCATTTGTTTTATTTTATTTTTTCTTTTGAAGGATGTGATGATTTCTCGTGAGAAGTATCTTTTGCTTTGTTGATTTTGCTTCCCTGTGAGTTTTTTTTAAACTTGTTCTATTTTTTTTAGTATTCTTTTTAATATTTATTGAAAGAGAAAGAGGGAGAGAGAGAGCAAGTGAGCAGGGGGTGGGGTAAAAGAGAGGGAAAGGAAGAGAGAGAATTCCAAGCAGGGGCTCAAACCCAGAAACCATGAGATCATGACCTGAGCAAAATCAAGAGTCAGGTGTTTAGCCAACTGAGCCACCCAGGCTCCCCATAAACTTATTGTATTTATATTTCATGATATAGAACATACAGTTGTCCCAATACAGCAATAGCAAAGCATTAGCCAAATGATGTGAGAGAAACTGAAGCTAGTCATATGGGCTAAAACTTCCCTAAAATTGATGACCTTGTAATTTACTGACATATACTATTTGATTGCTCTAACAATGTTCAATTAGTTACTTCCTTGTAATTCATTTGTTTAACAAATATGTATTGTGCCTTGTTCTGGGTGCTAATGATATAATGGTGAATAAAGGAGAGCCAGTCCCCTAATCTCCCAGAGTGTAGCTTCTAGTGGGGCAGAAAGGTACTAATCTGCAATAGCCCCAGTGAATATGACAAGGGATAAAGAGGCAGTTTATCAGTTTACAGTCGAGCACTGACTTAAGGGAGAAACCTCTGGGAACTTTCCTTGAAGGAGTGATCTTGCACTGAACTCAGAGGGGAGGAAGGAGTGTCCCAGCAGAGGGAACAGCATGGTTAAAGATCGTTCAGTAGAAGGGAACATGCTGGTTCAGAACATGAAAGAAGAGCAGAGTGACTGAAAAAGAGAAGGGAAATGTGAAGGAAAAAGAAAGGGAAATGTGACTGAAGATGAGGCTGAAGATAAAGATGGAAGCAATTGCCAGACTTGTGTTAAGCCTATGTAATGAGATTTCATATTACCTTTAGAGCACAGGGAAGCCAAAGAGAGGCTGTAAGCTGGGGAAGTGATATATGCAGGACAAGACTTAATACTAATTGGAAATTAAGAATACATAATTTGTAGGTTTAAAGCACATACAATAAGAGTTAACACTTGGGAATTGCTATGCTATTTTTTTTATATAAAGCACTTTAAGTTATAATTCAAAAGCATATTCTATGTGCTGACATTAGGAGACCGCATGATATGTCTGATTAAATGGCAAGCCAGAGTCCTTTTATAAATAATCCATACATTAAAGACTAGGAATGACCCAATGTTTTTTTAAATTAGAACAGCAGAACTGAAGAAGTGACCAACATGTTTATGTAATAAGAATTTGATGTATCCATGGATTCTTAAGCAACTTTACCCCTGTGCTCCTGGTTTGCTCCCAGCTGAGATTAGAAATGACTTGAAATTGTTACCACCTGACAGCTGCTGACATATTTAAAATTAATCAACTCTCGCTTTAGCTATTAGAGCAGGTGTATACCTAGTAAAGCCAACATCCTAATTGCTACCAATTGGTTTTTTCTTCAGCAAAGTCAGCAAAAAGGCCAGAGATCAAGTTGTTTAATCACATCAATAAGAAATAGAAAAGACCACCTTAGGTCACTTTTCCTCTTCCCTTGAGACCAGAACAAATTTGTTTCCTATCGTTTTCCTTAAGTGTTTTACCCAGTCTGATTTAAATGTATCAAATGATATGAATTCTCTGCTTTCTTCATAAAACCTCTAAATACTTTGCTTTTTTTCCTCACTTGTTTTCTTCTTTGCTTCCTTAGTAAATATCTTAAAGAGTTCCTGCTTTTTGTATTCCCAGGATTCAGAAAGTAAACTGAGATGTTCACTTAAGTCATAAAGAAGGAATGAACTGGAAAACAATTGCCTAATTACCTCAGTGGGTGGTCCTTTTATATGGGAATAAAATTTATCAGAAGGGAGGGATTTTAGTAACTATGAGCTATCCATAATACCATAAAATAGTTCTAAAGATGATTTGCTATTAGAATCAAATATTGATGAAGACAAAAAAAATCACCATAATTTCTAAACAAATAAAATACATTAAAGGATGGAGAGGAAAATAGAAATCTGTGATCTGAAATATTTTATTTGTTTTATTTTTTAAGGCTGAGTAGAATGAATGTAGTATGTGACTGTAACAAATACTCAACAACCAGACCTTGAGATGTAGGTAGTTGAAAGGAGTTATTATGTGTGCTATAGATTGAATGTTTGTATCCTCCCCAAATTGGTATACTAAATCCTCCCACTGTGATGGTATTTGGAGGTGGGGCCTTTGTATGGTAATTAGGTCAATGGGGCAGAGCCTTCATCAATGGGATTAGTCCCCTTATAAATGATACCCCAGAAAGCTTCGTTTCCCATTCCCATTCTACCATGTGAGAACACAGGGAGAACACAGTTGTCTGTGTACCAGGGCACAGGCTTTTACTAGATACCAAATGTGCTAGTCCTTGCTGTTGGACTTTCCAGACCCCAGGACAATTAGAAATGAGTATCTGTTGCTTATAAGCCATCCAGCCTATAGTATTCTGTTATAGTAGCCCAAATAGACTAAGATAATATGTGTTCAGAATTATAGAAAAGCATTTCTACCAGTAAGTATAAATTCTTTTTTACATTATCAGAAAACATCTTTTAAAGGTGTGCTTTTCATGTTCTTATAATGCGACCTTATAATATTTGTTTCACACTGAGTATAGTAAGTGAGAAGAAAATCTAGAATCAGAATTCAGGGATTTTATTTTTCAGAGGCTACTTATTTCCTCAATTACCATCTGTTAGGTTTTTCCTTTTATAGGTTTTTTTTAAATCATATATGAGGGCCAAGTGGAATGTTTCTGAGTTATGACAAAGAAATCTTGTAGCTATGGGGGTAGTGGTAAGGAGGGGAAAAACCTTGTGTTGAACAAAGCATTTAACAGTTTGGCGTTTCACACATGGAGAAACAATCTTGAGGTCATCTAACACCTGTTTTTCCAGATTCTGATATATCTGGCTTACATAAACTCCTTTATTTTCCTCTTTGAGTGAAGGATTTTACTGCTAATTAGCTATGGGGAAAGAGACTGGCAATAGCAGAAATAATGTGGGAAATTAATAAAACTCATGATGTTTGATCCCTGATCTTGATCTTCTAACTTCTTTACAGAATTTAATACTAATTCTAAACAGATATTAATTGTGAACCTCCAGAAAAATGAGAGAGAGGAAAATTTAAGAAATGATAATTTTCTACAGAAATCGCTCACAGACCCTGGGGTTTCCCCATTGTTGGATGAACATTTATAGAAAACATCAGACAATGACTTTATAACCATGCCATAAAATAGAAAATCTACATTATTACTGCTTTGATTTGGGCTTTATCAGTGTGACTCTACTAAAATTTATCTTCCACAGGGTGCCTGGAACATAACATGACCTCTTAATCTGTTTGTAGAATGAACTGTTTGGAAGCCAAACTGAGTTAATCGATAGAAACTGCAGGTGATTGAAGTTTAAGGGTAACTAGGAGGTATAACAAAGATAATGTAAACAATTAGATCTTTCTTTGGTAAAACGTATAACTTATCTTCCATTACTGGGAGGACCATGACTTTCATTCAGATATCCCATACCCTCACACAGCTCGTGAAGATTTTATGTTATTTCTTTCCCAAGTTGGATTTTCTATGCCACACTTAGATTTTGAAATTTTCCTTGATCCAGAAATTTTAACAAAATTAAATAGTTATAGTTATATAAAAGTTAAAAATGAACATTTGGTTCTTTATTCACAGAGGGTATTATATTGCTCTTGTGACAATTGGTTAAATAACTACTGTAGGGCAGATCAGTATGCTAAATATTAGGAAAGGGACTGTGTTTTCTAAGCATTTGTTGAACACTTAATAATAATATTAATGCTAAAAAATGTATAATTCCTATTAGTTGTGAACCTCAGTCATCTCTTCACAATTGTATGTATATTAATAATGTATAAATCTGAACCCAATCAGGAAATAAAACCACATAGTAATTTAAGCAGAAAGAGTTTAATATAAAGAATTATTAAATATAACAAGGGATTGGAAAAACAAGGAGTTGCCTAGTAAGAATTAACGGGAACTCTAACAAATTTGGAAATGAACATATACGGAACAGTCAGTACCCCAGGGCTGAGATAAGGCATCCACAAAAGAGTCTCCCTTCCCCAAAGCCTGAGATCCAGAGTTTGTTGGAGAGAGAAAATAATACTGGCTCACTGAAAGGGTAGCTGCTATAGTGGAACTTGCAGGAAATTTGTCCTTCAGAACTTGCCAACATTCACTCTTTTGGTGATTATCTAGGAAAAGCTATTCTTGGGGAGCTGTGTCACCAGAGGCACTCTCCTATGAAACCACCCACAGGTACGCTGGGGAAGCTTTTGATCCCTGAGTGCTACTGATTCAGGCACTCCAGAGCCTAGTGCTGGAGAAGCTACCTATTTAAAAAAATTTTTTTAGTGTTTATTTATTTTTGAGAGAAAGACAGAGCCTGAGTGGGGGAGGGGCAGGGAGAGTAAGAGAGAGAGAGAGAGAGAGAGAGAGAGACAGCTTGAGAGAAAGAGAGAGGGACAGGCTCTAACTCGGGAACAACTAGATCATGACCTGAGCTGAAGTGAGACTCCCAACCCATTGAGCCACCCAAGCACCCCGAAGCTACCTATTTTAAAATGTAGGTTTCATTATTCAGGTATGGTGAGGTCAGTAGATCAGGACATGATTGCTATTGAAAAAAATAGTTATACTCACACATCCCAAGAGGAGGTGGCATCCCATGGGGGGAAGCACCAATGTCAATTGAGAGGCAAAAAGAGTGAGAAGAAAATGTGGCAAGAAACGTTATTGTTTCCGAAGGAAGGTAAAGGCAATGCAGGGTAAGCAGGCTTATAATTGGTTAGTTTTAATAATTTCAGTAGTTTCTGGGGCATAGGGACTGTCCCTAGTAGTCCGGTACCTGGCTCAGGGACGACTAGGGCAGGAGGATAGTGACTCAGAATGTGAGAGCCTGGTAAAGGAAATCCTTAGGGATTAGGCTCTGGATGGGCCAGTATGCTATGAAAGAAGCTCTTGCAGGCAAGTTGTTTGCTCTCTATAGGAGTTAGCTAACACTGGGAAGGGCAATCTCTCTAGTGTCAGCAAGGCCCCAGGGTGTCAAAGCATCAGTATAGAAAAATGAAAGGCATGGTTAATATACAACCCCCACTGCAGAAGGAGGTCATAGGGAAGCTGTCTGCGCTGTCGGAAGCAGATGTTGGAGAGGCCACCCTCCCTATAGTAACCAGGGACTAGAGAAGCTGTGCTCTCATAGAAGTCTTCCAAGAGAGCACATTGAAAAACGAACCTGCAATATCTTTCCAGCCTCCTCTACTGACAAAGCTTAACATCAATACAGCTGGTAAAAGTAGAATCTTTAAAGGGTTCCTCTACATTTTTGCAGAACAGGTAATAAAATGTGGATTTTGAGCTAACAGGCAATCTATTGTTGATTGTGATAACTGAATGTCTCTATTCAAGTCAATTCAACACATTGTTTTGAAATCTCACCCAGTGTATCAAAATGAAGTTAGAATCTGTCCCAGGTGGAGCTGAGACAGCTGGTCATTTATACCCTTGCATTGATTGCTCTGTCATTGGATATGGTTGCCGAAGAAATGTCAAAACTGAGGCAGTGCCTGACATATAATAGGTGCCTGAGAAAAATGTTTTGAATTTATGTTGTTATTATTATCATTTTTTTAATTCAATGGGATTCTTGCTATGTCCCCTAACCCCCTTTGGGAACCAGGACTTCTAAGTCTGTGATAGGCAGAACGGTAAGCCCTGGTAGCACAGACTCCCAAGTAGGTCACTGGGAATAATGATAGGTCATTTTGTTGTTGTTGGATTTATCTATTCTTTCTATTAGAAGTAGAGTGCCACATAAAGGTCTTTAAAGTATATATTTATTTTTATTTTATTTTATTTTATTTTATTTATTTATTTTTTTAACTTTATAGTTTATTGTCAGGTTGGTTTCCATATAACGCCCAGCGCTCTTCCGCATAAGTGACCTCCACC
>JAQQST010001607.1:0-12171 GCA_028646485.1 Cryptoprocta ferox | reverse complement strand
AGCCCGTGACAGTAAAGAATACTGAGCAGTGATAAACCTTCCAACAGGAGTTAACAGGCTGTTGGTTAATGTCAGAGGACCAGGGACAGCAGGTAACCACTTCAGGAAGCCAAAGGCCAAAGGCATAGGTTATGACCAAAATGGAGACAATGGCTTGGAGCCCATCTTCTCCTCAGATCATAATGTGCCCTTGCCCTTGCCTGTTTATTTATTGTACCAACATTAAGTATGTGAAATACTGAATCCAGACCATGGCCATGAACATGGTGCCTTTACCAGCCTCTAATGGTGCCCAAGCTCACCCACAGATGAAATGTCCTTCCCTATAATCCAAATACTAACAGTAGAGGAACAGGAAAAGTAAGATCTTAGCAGCTCCGCAAAGAACCAAGATAGCTTCATATGAGTCATCAGTATGAAGAAGCTGCCCAGAAGCTGACGTGGTCACAGTTGCATTCATAGCTCAAAGTCAAGAACAATCGAACTAGTTTTGAACCCAAAATCCTGTTTCATGGGGCTGCGGGGAGGGAGTCTAAGAAGGGACTGGAAATGTTTAGCCAGCTAGACAACACCTTGGGAGTATGAAAATTGCAGGTATCTGAAAAGTATGGAGAAGGTAGACATCATTAGCTAAGGAACCAAACCTGAACCAATGGTTATGGTAGGTATCAATAGAAAGGAAGGAGCCTTCTAAGGAATGTCTTTGTAGCAGACATCATTGGTATCAGCCCATGTTCCTGAGACCCTCATTCTTCCCAGACCCCCTACTGGGTGTCCTGCCCACAATGCCCCTTTGAAAGGAGGACTGTTGAAGGACAGACCAGAGGCTAAATAGCCCAGCTTCCCTGGCTTTTGGTATGACAACTCTGGTCCCTTACAGATCCCCCAGCATGGAGTCCTGTGCCCACCCCAGCAGCCTGCTTGCAAATGCAGCCTGGGGACTTCCCTTTCCTGGTTTGGTTCCCCACTGCCCTCTTGCTGCTTCCTGGGACCACCTCCCTAATAAACTTCACTCAAACCCTTGTCTCAGGTTGGCTTCTGGGGGACTGACCTACGACAGTCACCAAAGAGGAGATGCTGTTGTTTTTTTATTGCTGTGTGATAGGTTACCACAAACTCAGTGGCTTAAAGCATCACAATCATCTTACAGTTTCTGGGGTCGAGAGCCGTGGGTCTCTGCTCATGTCCTCAATTGACCATCTTGGGCAGCTCCATCTGGAGCCCAGGGCCCTCTTCCATGGCCTTGGGTGATTGGCCAAATCCAGTTCCTCGCCGTCATAGGTCTGAGGTTCCTGTTTGCTTGCTGGCTGTTGATCAGAGCCCATTATCTGGTCAGAGAGGTTGCCTGCTGTGGCCTGCCAGCTGGCTGTTTCCACAAAATGGTAGCAGCTCCTTAAAGGCCAGCAGGAGAGTGTCTCAACTTCTTCAAAATTCTGACATCTTCTTCTGCTACCAGCTAGAAAAAATTCTTTACTTTAAAGGAGTTCATGTGATTAGAGGAGGCCCACCCACATAATCTCCCTATTTTTTTTTTAATGTTTTGTTTATTTTTGAGAGGGAGAGAGACAGAGTATGAGCGGAGGAGGGGCAGAGAGAGAGAGGGAGGCACAGAATCTGAAGCAGGCTCCAGGCTTTGAGCTGTCAGCACAGAGCCCAACACAGTTCTTAAACTCATGAACCACGAGATCATTACCTGAGCTGAAGTCAGATGCTTAAACCGACTGAAACACCCAGGCGCCCCAAATCTCCTGACTTTAAGGTCAACTGAACAGAATCTTAATTATATCAGCAAAATACCTTCACAGTATTACCTAGATGAGTGTTTGAGTAACTGGGAAAAGATTGTGTACACCCCAGGGCCAGTGGCTCTCAGGGCTGTGATAGAATTCTGCCTTCCCCAAATGGAAAGTTTGGGGAACGGAAAGCATTTAGTCTTTGAAACATCTGGTTCTGACATCTGAATCTATGTTCACAAAGTAAGTGATGTTTCTACTTACTAGTTGTATGGCCTTGGGCAAGTATTCAGTCTCTCTGAGCCTTAGTTTCTTTTTCCAGAAAATGGTCATAACAGTATGTACTTCAGAGGTTATTGCAAGGATTAAATGAAATGATGTATGTATAGTACTTGTCACACAATAGTGCAACAGTTGGTGATGCAGTGAGCATCCTACTAAGTCAGGTGTTCAAGGGACAGGCTATATGACTTCTTGTTAGGAATGCTGCAAGGGGGGGCAGGGACCAAGATAGATTTGTTTTGGAATTTCTTTTAATTTTAGAAAATATGATTTTCAGGTCCTCTTTGGCCATAGACGTCTATGGATCAATGTGAATGTTCTTGGAAGGGTTACTATACTCATCAAAATAAGATCTTAGCTGATTGATATTAAATGGTTTCCTTGGTACAGATTTTCATAAGGAGATAGAGCTTGTGTGCTCAAATTTGGGGAAGAATAGCAAGAGGTGGGAAAAAGAATCAAAAGGGAAACTTAGCACCCTTACAAGTTTACTTAGGACTGGTCCCAATTCAGTAAATTAAATTTGCAACTGCAGGTGGCTATAGTGGAAATTGCTACCTTAGACTGGGCTCAGAGTAGCAACATAAGATTTTTTGAGGGAGCCCAGGGTCGAGGGCCAATTCTAACTTTTCTCCTACATGTACTTCCTGTTTTCCTTGTCTTGCTTTTCCATCACTTCCTTTCAGCTTCAAATTAAGATTGGACAGCAGGTTCTGGTCCCTGCATTAATATCTCATCAGACTTGACAGTTCATTTGTTAACTCAGCTCCTGATCTTGCCAGACCTTTTCCCTCTCTTACTGTTCTTGTACTCAGCCTATGTGGGCTCTCTCCACTATGGAAAACCTCAGCCTGTGCCCTATGTTCAGCTTTATTTCTCCAATATCAGTATTGGCATCTCAACAGGATCCAAATGCCTCATTCATTGCAAAACTATCCAACCTTAAAAGTTGTCTGTGAATCAGCACAATATTCCTTGAGTTAACAGAAATTTGACTCTAAAGCATCCAGTACATAGGAATTTCTGGTTGCACATTGCTTCTCTATCCTAAAACTCACCCAAAGGCCTAACCCTCCCCTCTTCCCCTGACACATGCTGTGCAACCAAGCTGTTCTTGGCCAGTGCACTCCCCTGCTGGCCAGTGAGGGGAAATGACTGGTCCAAGACCTCTCCTCTTTCATTTTCACCAAGGCGGTTGTGCACACAATGTGCCCCTCCCTATCCTCTGTCAACATTCTCAGCTCTGTTAAATCTCTCTCAGAGGATGCCTTTCCCAACATATTTGTTTCCATCTTCTTTAATCTCCTTTCTTCTGGCTATCAAAAAATCTATTTCGTGTTTACCCTAATTGTAGTATTTTTATGTTATGATATAAAAGTTAAGTTGCATTTGACTAATTGACTGCTATGTTTGGTAGGCATGTAATTAAACATTTATGAATTTTATTATTGTAGTATTCTTTTCATATTTTGAAGTTTTCCTCCTCGCCCCATCTCAAACATTTTGTTAGGTCTTGAAAACTAGTAAGTGCTATGCTTATCGTGGTAAACTTGTAAAACCTGTAAACTTGGCAAACTTGTGAAATGGGCAAAATTGGCCTTAATATTGAAAGAGTGGAAATAACAAATATTCCTCATAATTAAGAAAAACAAAAGAATATTGGTAGCATGTTACACAAGCATTAGACTGTGAGTGTTCAACAAAATTTGGTATAGTCAAATAATAAATTTAACAAACTTAATCTGTCACATATTTGCAATGCTTCCTATTACCACTTTTGTACTACATGACAATTAGGCATAAAGAATAACTGATTACAGGAATATACAGTGGGGAAAACAGTCTCTTCAATAAATGGTGCTGAGAAAACTGGATAGCTACAAGCAAAAGAATGGAACTGGACAATTTTCTTTCATACACAAAAATAAATTCAAAATGGGTTAAAGACCTAAATGTGAGACCTGAAACTATAAAATTCCTAGATGAGAGCGCAGGCAGTAATTTCTCTGACATCAGCTGTAGCAACATTTTTCTAGAATTGTCTCCTAAGGCAAGGGAAACAAGCAAAAATGAACTATTGGGACTTCATCAAAATGGAAAGCTTCTACACAATGAAGGAAATCATCAACAAAACTAAAAGACAACCTACTCAATGGCAGAAGATATTTGCAAATGATATATCTGATAAGGGGTTAATATAAAGAACTTACACAACTCAACACCAAAAAAAAAAAAAAAAAAAAAACCCCAAACAATCCAATTAAAATATGGACAGAGGACTTGAATAGAAATTTTCCTAAGGAAGATACACAAATGGACAACAGGTACATGAAAAGATGAACATCACTCATCATCAGGGAAATGCAAATCAAAACCACAATGAGATATCACCTTATACCCGTCAGAATGGCTAAAATGAACAAGATAAGAAATAACAAATGTTGGCAAAGATGTGGAGAAAAAGGAACCCTTGTGCACTGTTGGTGGGAATGTAAATTCATGTGGCCACTGTGGAAAACAGTATGAAGGATACTCAAAAAATTAAAAATAGAAATACCATATGATTCAATAATTCCACTACCAGGTGTTTACCCAAAGAAAATGAAAATACTGATTCTAAAAGATATATGCACCCATATGTTTATTGCAGTATTATTTATAATAGCCAAGATATGGAAGCAACCTAAGTGTCCATCCATAGATGAATGGATAAGGAAGGTGTGGTACACACACACACACACACACACACACACACAGGACTATTATGCAGCCATAAAAAGGATGCATTCATGTCATTTGTGACCACATGGATGGACCTAGAGGGTATTGGGCTAAGTGAAATAAATCAGACTGAAAAAGACAAATGCAACATGATTTCACTTATATGAAGAATCTAAAAAACAAATAAGCAAACAAAAAGAAGAATCAGACCTATAAATACAGAGAACAAACTGATGGTTGCCAGAGGGTAGATGGGGAGTGGGATATACAGGCTTCCAGTAAAAATAAAACAAAAGAAAACTGATTACAAAAAAAGTAGTAGTATTTCTACACAGTCATAGCAAGTATTTCTGGGAATTAGTTGGGAAATAGAAAGAACCATGATGAGAAACAGTTTAGCGTTTTCTCTGAAGACTCCTGGCTGCACAAAGAGGAGGCCCCACATGACTATATTATCCACAACTTCAATGTGCTAGGTCCAATAAAACTTTTAAAAATGTACCTCAATATTATTTTATAGTTAAAAACAAAAGGCACATCATATTTCGGGTGCATTTTTTCCCTAGGTATTTTATGAGTGGTCGTGGTTGCTTGCAAAGATCATTCTTTATAAGCGTTTTATTTATATATATGTTTCATTTATATATATAAATTTATTTTTATATATAAATTTATATGTTTATGTTTTATTTATATATGTTTATTCATATATATAAATGTTTTATTTATTTATTTTTGAGAGAGAGAGCGCAGGGGAGGGGCAGAGAGAGGGAGAGAAAGAATCCCATGCAGGCTCCACACCCAACACAGAGCCCTGTGTGGGGCTTGATCTCATGACCCCGGGATCATACCCTGAGCCGAAATCAAGAGTCAGACGCTCAACGAACTGAGCCATCTAAGCACCCGCCAAAGACCATTCTTGAGACAGCTGTACAGCCCAGGTTGATGGTGGGCAGAGAGAGGGGGTGATTCCTACATTATGGCATAAAACACTGGCAGTTAGGGTTAAGGCACTGTGAAGGCCTGGAACACCTTCCGGGACAGCGACGCCCGGCCACGGCTGCAGCTGCTGGGCCAAGGACGCCAGGGCGGTAGCTCCTGGCACTCCCCGCCTACGACTGCTGGAAGCCTCTCCCTAGCACACTTTCGGCAGAAGGCAGAATTATTAGGCTCTGCACAACTTAATGGCTTTCTCAGCACAGGGAGGAAAATGCTGATGTCAACCTTTCCGTAATCGCCATTTGCCCTGAGGATGAAACAGAGCACAATTGACCCCTGGAGCTTCCAAGAAAATGACCAACACCTTTTGTGTGCCCCGCTTGGCCCCATGGGAATCAGCATGGTTGGCCTCACCCAGATTCTTTGCAACTCAGATTTTGGTGTGAAAAAAAGCCTGTATTCAGAAAATAGGTGATGAGAGAACTGGAAAGTTGCAAATGATGAGGATAAGCTCTCTTGTGTTCCACGCCTCCTGGTGGAGGAGCTGGTCATGTCCCGTGGGGGTGCTCAGGCTCAGAACTTCCTGCACAGTGTGTCAACACCCATTGACCTGCTGACCCTTGGGGTTTGCAAGGGGAAAGAGCATTCAAATGGTGCCTTAGCTCACTGCCTGCCCAGTTCTTCTGTGTGTTTATTTCTACAATAGTACCTCTCCTGGCTGTAATTAATCTCAGGGACTAAGGTTCAAGATTATAATATGAAGGTGTGTACACAGTATTATAAGGTACAAAAGAAGAAGCATCACAGAATAAGTGACATTGGAGTTGAGCCCTGATTTACGGAGAGGAGCTCCTGGAAGAAAGGAAAGAGGGAAGGAAGTAATACCAATTATAATAGCTAATATTTATATAACACTTACTATGGGGCAGGTGTATTCTAAGTGCTTTCACATATTAATTCATTTGGTCCTTGTAGCAACTCCAGGAGGTAGGGGCTTTTATGATTACCACTTTACTAATGAAGCAATTGAGGCACATAGAGGTTAAGTAACGTTCTCTCAGTCACACAGCTGATGAGTGTTAGAGTCAGGATTTGTACCCACTCCATCCAGGGCCTGTGCTCGTAACTCTATCCAGGGAATGTGGGAGTGGGCTGAATGGGGGGAAATTCATTCCAGTCACGTGAACAGCCTGGGTGTCTGAAGCAGAGTTTGCTCGGAGAATTTGGTATGTTCCAGATGCTCTACATTATGGGGAAAATGGTAGCAGTTGGGAGAAGTTTACATATGTTTGAGAATTTGTGAGACTGTGATTTAAGTCATGGTATAAGAAAATACAGTATTTCTTCATTTCTGATGTCCAAGGAGAAATGATGTTAAAAAAACCAAACAGAGACACCTGAACAACCAGGAAAAGGAAGAAGAAAATAAGATAATACATCAAATATGAACAGGGAAGAATTCTTAAGTACATACAGAAAAGAGTAGAAAGACACTTATGTTCCTTAGTATTTTCTAAAATTTCTAATTCCATATTCAGAAAATATAAAATAAGTTTTCTTATAATAATAAAATATGTATGTGTATATAATGTATGTGTATATTATATACACACACACACACACACACAATTTGTTGTTTTCATTTTGGAAAGGCCCAACTGACAATTCTAGTAAAAGTAACACATACTGGGAATGAAATATTCTAGAAGGGGGCTAAAAAACATTGCCATATAACTTCTCCAAATTATTATTGTATGGTACAAACATTTCTAAACTATAATGTGGTGGAATCGACATTTTTCAAAGTAAGTTAAATTGGGGTTCAGACTATTTATACTTTAGGCAGTCTTTTAATTTTTATTTATCTATTTGATTTATTTTTATTTTACTAATTTTAAAAATTTTATTTGTTTTGAGAGGGAAGGTGATCAGGGGAGGGACAGAGAGGGGGGTGGAGAGAGGATCCCAAGCAGGCTCCATGCTCTCAGAGCAGAGCCTGATGAAGGAGGGCTCAAACTCACAAACCGTGAGATCATAACCTGAGCTGAAACCAAGAGTCGGACGCTTACCTGACTGAGACACCAGGCACCCCTATTTATTTTTATTTTAGAGAGAACATGAGCAGGGGGGAGGGGCAGTGGGAGGGAGAGAATCTTAAGTGGGCTCCACACTCAGGGCAGAGCCCTACTTGGGGCTGGATCCCACAACCCTTGGATTGTGCCCTGAGCTAAAATCAAGAGTAGGACCATCAACCAACAGAGCAACCCAGGCTCACCTAGGTGGTCTTTTTAAAGAGGAAGCACTTTAAGTGCTTTAAATAATATTCCTCCATCTTCATCAAGAGATGCTTTTATTCAAAAACTTGAAAATGTGTGCTCAGAGCCAAAGGATCAGGCAAGGCTATTTTAGAAGAGTCTCACAGGAAAGAGAAGTTGAGATGCCTTGTCCCCTGGACCTCCTCTGAGGGCACAAACAAATACACTGTGAGACTATTCCAGAGTAATTCATACAACTTTATTGCTGGAATGGCTCTTGGGTTTTCATTATTCTACTGATGCTCCAAATTGCAGAATCCCAATTAAATCTCTTTCAACCAGATCACATGTGTTGCATTAGAGATGGCATCCGCTGAGAAAAATTCTCATCATCATCCCACATCTTGAGGGCGCTTTCACGAGACTCCTCTCCTGGAAGGCAGGAAATGAGGACAGCCTGGCAGAGCAAAACATGAGATCGAGCCCATTTTGTAAAGTGCAGGCCCGGCCCAGCCTTCTACTGGGAATTCACTCCTTTCCTTTCCAGTCTGAATTTTGTCATCATCACCCCAAAGTGCCTTCAGGGCAGGAATGGCTCAGACACTTGACAGTCACTGACATCAAGTCCAAAGCAAGAAATGACAGGTGGCAGGAGGTTGGCTCTCCTCCCCCACCACCCTGCCCAACAGCCAGAAGATCTGCTCCTTTTTAGAGAGGAGGGTAGGGGAGAAAACCACCTTTCCTCAAAGCCTGCTAAAAGCCTATTCCAGGGAAGGGGAGGATCAGTGGGCCTTGTTCTCCCCTGTTATCATCTACAAGGGTGCTGTGCAGCATAGCATTGCTGTGTGACAGTGTGGTGGTGCTGGCGACGCCCACATGGAGGAGAGTTGGAGCTCACAGCCGTCGGATGAGTCACCTGAGGCTGGGCAGGCATTATTTAAAAATCTGCCTGTGTGCTTCTTTGATTATATTCCAACAGACAACAGGGGCGGGTACTGGGGGAGGCATGAGCAGATGAGAAAGCAGGCTGGGTGCAGACTGGGTGGCGGGAGGAGGCAGCCTCGGCAAGGACATTTGTTGCCAGTAATCCACGGGCAGTCCTCATGTGCCTGGGCCTGCTGTAATCAATGCTGTCATTTATTTATTGACTGTGTGTTCACTAAATGTCCCGTTCACATTGTCTCTCATAGACATAACATAACAAAAACAGATTTCCATGTTTCGGATATGGTAACAGAGGCTCAGAGAGGGTAGGTGATGTGCTTAAGGACCCAACCAAAACAAAGCAGAGTGGGCCCCATCCGTGAGAGTGATCTAGCCCTCCACAGGTAGGGGAAAGCACCCTCCCATCAGGGTCCCATGTCCCCAATATCGTCCCTTCCAGGCCACATCTTCTGCTATTTGGCTCCAAGTGCCCATCTTGAAGGCAACAACAAAGACCAAGAGACAATTATATCCAGAAAATCTTTGTGGCACTGTGTTTCAGTGAAGTTTCTCAGGGCAGGGCCTTTCTCTGGAGAGGACCAAGCTCGGCTGGTCATGAAGAGTCTAAGATGTTCTAGTTGGAGGCAGACATGGGGAGCTGGAAGAGGCCAAGTCCTAGGAACCTGGAAACAGTATCAGTGGGATGGACTGTGTACTGGGGGCCCATCTGCATGGGGAGGGAAGGGAGGAGAGAGCCTAGGAAACCCATCCCCCACTGAGACAGGGCATCAGGCACTTGACTGGTTCTTAGAGGACCCCAAAGCACTGGCTTCTTAAAGCAGGTGTTATGAAGCCATGACGCTGCCCATCTCTGATATATGCCCACTATTAACATGGCAAGCATGCTTCATACTTATAATGACAGCATCACCTTGGGTTTTATGGGGGCAGTTTTGCTCCATAAACTTGACCTGCTTTCATATAGAGCTTCTCATTTCCTCCTCACAAAGCTGGCTGCAGGGCACCTATAATTATCATCATTTTATAGTTGGAGAAACTGGCCCCACAGAGTAAAAGGAGTATGTGCAGGGGAAACAAAAACAGTCCCCAGGTCCCTGCTTACCTGGCCCAGTGTTCAAGATCATCTTTAAGAATAATTAAGATTGGGTGTTACCTCACCCTCACCAAGCCTTTAAAACTCACCTGGGCTTTGTTTTTGTAGAAGGAATCTAGATGCCCTCACTTACTACCTTTGTAGCCAGTCAGCTCTTTGAGCCTCCTTTTCCAAGCTGTGAAATTGGGAGAGTCATTACATTTACTCTAGAACAGGGCTGTTCAATAGAAATACCACATGAGTCACGTAGGTAACAAATTTTTCCAGTAGTCACTACCAGTGCAGTAGTCATTTAAAAAGGTCAAGAAAAATAAGTGAAATTAATTTTTAAAATATATCCAAAATATTATTTTGATATGTAATCAATATACAAAAGTAGTAATCGAATATTTTACAGCCTTTTAACATACCCAGACCACAAAATTCGGTGAATACTTACACTTAAAGTACATCTCAGTTCAGATTACCTACATTTCAAGTGTTCGGTAGTCACACGTGGCTGGTGGCCTTTGAACGGGACTGGGCAGCAAGCACTATAAGGCTGAGGTGAGCTTTAGGTGACATACTGAATGTGAGGCACACATACCTGGGCTGATGTGTGGCTAGAATATCCTCTCTGACACACACTCTCGCACGCAGAATTTTCCACATTTAAGTGGTCTTTACGAGGACCCAAAGCAGACAAATCCAGCACCCTCCCAAACCAACCACATTCCTCACAAGTAGAAGGAAAATGCCATCCACCCCGCCGTCACTGGTTTCCCTGAACACAGTCCCATCTGCTCTCACTGGGGAACCCCTCACTCTTCCCCACCCTGCACCCCCTCCCCGCATTTAGACTAGCTGCGAATTCCCACCCACAATAGAAGGAGAACGCGGCCCGGACTAGGGGACCTTGCCCAGGGAGGCAGGCAGGAAAGCTTAGCGAACAGCTGGAGAGCCCACTGACCATTCTAGTGTCCCTACTCCAAGGGGGTACTCGCTGCGTCTTGCCCTTCCCGGGAGGCGAGGACCCTGTTTGGAGGCAGCCCCTCCCCCTGGTTCCGGGACCCAGGTTTCCAGCGCCTCTCGGGCATCCAGAGTGGAAAGGTGGGTGTGGATGCAGTTTACTGAAGGACCCAGTTCAAGGGCGAGGCAGCGTCCGTGGATCTAGCCGACTGCGGCTGGCTGGGTCCGTGGCCCCGACACCGCCCTTGGCCGCCAGACGATGGTACCGGGAGCCCTCCCTGCAGTCAACAGTCAAGCCAGAAGGCCCCCGCACCTCGCACCGCGCCCCAGCTCCCCCTCGCGGTGCCGCAGTCCCCGAGGCACCGCCCCCAGCCCCGCCCTCCATTACGTCATCGCGGGCCAGACCAGGGAGGGGACCAGTCCCCCAGTATAAAAGTCTGGGCTGGGGGTGGCAACTGGTCTCTGCTGCGGAGTCCGCCGGTCGCGCCGCGCGCACAGCTCCGAGGGCCAGCGCCTCCACCCGCTCCGCAGCCGGCACCATGCGCGAGATCGTGCACATCCAGGCGGGCCAGTGCGGCAACCAGATCGGCGCCAAGGTGGGCGCGCCGCCCGGCAGGGGCTGGGCAGGGGGCGGCAGGCCCCGAGGGTGCGGACCCGGGTCGGGGGCGGCGGGCCCGAGGGTACAGGGCAGGGGCGGGGGGGGGGAGCCCGCGGCAGCCCGCCGGCCCGGTGGCACATTCTCCACGCGGCCGCCGGGCGGGGCCCAGGAAGCCACACAACCTGCCACGATGCGTGTGGAGACGCAGTGATGTGTGCCTTTAATCAAGGCCTTTTGAAATTTCCTCGGACGCGGCCGTTCTGCGAGACTGAGTCGACATTTCCCTGGATGTATTACTCTCTGAAATTTGGATAGGAGCAGCGGTCATATTAATCCAGTGGCCTCATGTGGAATTCAATTTGTATATTTTCCTCTATAGTTTGAATGAAAAAAATGCAATGTCATTGGGGTGACATGCTAGAGAGACTTCTTGTTGGGTTACAAAGACGAGATGTTAAATAATTTCCCTAATACGAGCACCATGACGTGATGATACATAATGTCAGAGTCTGACTTCCTGTCTGCGAGGCGGCAGGTGACCGTCCTGGGGCTGGGACTTCCCACTGCAGTGGGCGAGGCAGGAGCCAGTGTGGTGCAAGGGTGTGGGCGGGCGCCTGGACAAGGACGTGGTCTCTTTCAGAACCGCCATATTGCCCA
>JAQQST010001606.1:0-12171 GCA_028646485.1 Cryptoprocta ferox | reverse complement strand
TTCCATGGGGAGCCTCGACCATGGGGGTGGTGTGGGGAGCAGGGAGGTTAGTATGGCAGTCTCACTGTTCGACCTGCTGTCCTGAGAGCCATGTTAGTGGGAGGTGGAGGGAAGCCTCCTAGGGAAAACTCTGAACTGTGTCTACTGCATACTAGCACAGTGGGTCTTTGGCCCTACTCTAGGCAGAGGTATCTCTGAGTACTGCTGTGCACTTAGAAAGGAGCACCTCCAGTGCTCAACTCTTGCCTGGGAGGCTTGTCACAGGTGCTCTGTCTTGTCACAGGAAGTCCTGTGCAGAGAAAGCTAAGGCCACAGATGTAGGTGGGTGCCTCTGTGGGTGAAGCCACCTGTGCCAAGCCCCTCAGAAAATGAGGGGGTACAGGTTGCCTGGGGCAATGCTGAGTCAATCAGTACCTTATGGTGGTGTGAGAATGGAAACTTCACTAACAGGATTTCTTGAGCAATGTGCTTACGATTTCACCCCTAGAAGAATACCAGCTTGAGACACCTCATTGCAGATGAGGAGAGGCCAAAGAGCACATGGAAGTGGGTGACTGTTCCTGGCTTTTAATAGCCCCCCCATGCTTTCCCTTCTTCCTGTTTGGAAGATGGGTAAACCATTCATACTCTGAGGTTATTACAGAAACAGAGTTCACAAAAGGCTATCAGGACTAAGACTTCTGATGGAGTGTGTGTGTGTGTGTGTGTGTGTGTGTGTGTGTGTGTGTGTGTGCACCAGTGAAGAAGCATGTGGAGGCCGGCTGGAGGGAATGGGAAACAGAAGACCTGGGCAGTATGCAGAGAAGTTTGGGGGTTTAGTGGGCTCCATCCACAGCACGTTGTCCTTAGGCACATTCACCCCTGCCTGAAACAGAGCCTCAAGTGTCATAACCAGCCCCCCACTCTCCCACTTTTGCCACTCCTGTGCTCCCTTCATACAGCCCTCCTTCAAGCGTGGCTGGTCTTGAACCTTTTTTTGTTGCTGTTTCCCTCTACCAAAACCTCTCCCCTTAGATATGTGTGTAGAGCGCCAGGGAATGGACACTGAGAACTCCGTCCCCCAAGCATGTCAGTGAATGTTTCTTGAGGACATCGCCATGGAGAATACCCTGAGGACAGTCATGGTCATCCTCCATTCGGAGTTTGGGCATCTCTGGGCTCTGCTTGCCTCTGCCTTTCCTGAACATCCTCGTGTTCCCAGGAGTGACATGAAACCCGGGATGCTGGCCTTTCTCTTAATTCCTTTCCCAGGTCTCCCCCATTCCACACCCAATTAGTTAGAACATGGCATCCAACATGCGGCCACACAGCATGACCCAGCCCTTTGTTCAAAGTCATAGGTCCAGCCATTGCATGGAATTCCAACCTGCAGGCACAGAACTCAAACTCCTACATGCTGCTGGATGTAGTCAAATCCCTTCCACATACAACCGCACACACAGAGAGTACACATGCAATACAAACATCCTGGAGTTTACACCCAGTTCAGTATTTGTTCAAATATGTAGGAGTCTTCCTCTGACCCACATTTCACCACCACACTTGTGCTTATTTCCTACACCGGAGAATCTTCTTGTCCAGTGGTGCACATTTGAATATTTTCCCTTGCTGTCACCAAGGAGTGCGGCTTCTTCCCACTCTCCTCAACATCTGGCAGCTCCCTGAGATACAAGGATACACACATTTCCACATCAACTCACAGACACACTCGCGTCCACACTCCCGTACACACACATGTGACCAATGAAAATCTTCTGTTCAGTCACACTAAAGGGTGCTGCAGTGTTTCCAACCAGAAAAGTGAGGGACAGTGTAGTAAGCCGTGGCATGGGGGACAGATGCCCCAACAAGCCAGCCAAAATAGAAGGGGTAGGTTGCTGCCTTGAGTGTGGGATATGTGGTCATGGAATGACAATTCTCACAGGTGAAGCAGCCAGCATGGTTGCCTAAATTTGCTAATTCATGGGGCTTTGCACACAGCCCTCAAATAGCCTCCCCCTGTGGACAGAACCTGTCTTGAGTCTGCTCTTCTGGAGACTCCCTGTGTCAGGCTGAAGCACTCTGGATCTGTTGTCAGCCCCTTTGTCTCCTCTGATCCTCATTTTCAACATGTGCAAAATAACTGTGCCAGGGACCTGCAGGACACAGTTCAGTGCCCAAAGTCTTTGTTCCTCACCCATGTCCATCTCAGTCCCCTCCCCTTATGTCCTCATCGTATTGAAATACTGCAGGGCATTGGGCCACTAATTGTCTATGGTAATGTGGCTAGGGTAACAAGGCAGGCATCAGAATCCTCTCCCAATTAGCTGGATAACACAGCAAGGTCACCTTTGGTGCATGTTTCAGAGCCCCACCTCAGCAATCCTGCTGGAGCAGCAAAACTCTCATCTGGAAACCAGATGAGGGAGTCAAGATTGATGTTGTGGTCCCTGCATCCTTAGGCCTCCAGTTTGTAATTAAGGTACCACTTGATGGGACGTGGAGGAGACACCTTAATATTCTTCAGGGAGATGATTATGTGACAAACGACTGGAGCACAGATGAGTCTCAAACCTCCAAAAGCTGTTGCCCATACACGCAGTGACTGCCTGCCAGAAAGGCTAAGGTCATAGTGCTTAGCAAGGACGTCAGTCCAGTGGTAGGAGTTCTGGCCCGTGAGTCCCGGGATCTTGCATCCATGACTCGGAAGCTACGGTTCCTCCAGCCACTGACTTATGGTGGAACAGAACGTGAAATCTCATGCCAGGAGGCTGGTCCCCTCCCGATTTCAGAAATACATCTCATCTCCTGCCACATCCCCTCAGCAAACACCCATCCACGCACAGAGGCCTCAGTGTCCCCCTAATCGCCTCATGGGACGCAGAATGAAGCAAGTGTCAATTGATATCTGATCTTTGAAGGCATCTGAAGGTGATTCTCATCTTCTGGATGTCACGGAGTCTTCGAATGTTGGGCATGAATTGGCAAAGACCACAGAACCAGTGTGGGCAGCTGCCTGGCATTGCTGACACCTGTCCTCCTCCAGGAGGTCCTGCCCTCCCCACAGACTGCTCATGCCTCATGGAGGCTCAGGTTTCTGCATGTCTGCTGGACACACACAGGAGGCCATGCATGTCCAGCCTCCACCATTTCCAGGAGGTCCTTCTTGAGTTCGAGGACTAGACCGAATCCATTTTCTTCCCACCCTGCAGTAATTTGCTGATGGGAACTCACACCCATGCCTCTTGTGGTTATTTTGTGTTGAAAGCCCTGGTGGAACTTGGCATTCTGACCTGGAATTGCACTACCGCTTTCTGTGGATTTCAGTGTGACGTGTGACATAAAGTACACCTTGCTCTGCCCTGTCTTAACCCTCCACACCTATTACGGAGCCAGGATCCTAGGATGGAGTCACATTTACACATGTTTACACAAAGGATTTGAACCCTCACTGTCTTGTACTCCTTGAAATGTCACCTGCATTCATTTCCTCCTGCACTAAACCAGCACCCCCATTATTACTCTATGAAAATCCTGTCAGATGTAGACTTGGACCTGAGACAGTGATGCCCTGGATAAGGACTCTGGTCTGTTCCAGGTGACACTGCTGCCTCTGGCATAACCAGAGTTTGAGCCCTAATGAGGCCACCTGAATCGTTCCATCAGGGCTGAGGCCCTATCTGGAAGGCCTCTAGAGCCTCAGGCGTGTCAGGCAAGGACAGATTCCGGATTTGAACAGGCTCCTTTTCTCCTGTGTCACCTGCAGCCCATGTGCGTCTTCCCCCCACAGGGCCTCTTGCCCTTTCCGCTTCTGTTCCTCATTCTCCTGTTCTGACTGCTCCTTTTCCTCCTCCTCCTCTTCGTCCTCCTCCTCCTCTTTGTGGTCCTCCTCGTCCATCTATTCCTCCTCCTGGTCCTGGTCCTGCTCCTCCATTTTCTTTTCCCTTCTTACCTCCTCCTTTTACTCCTCCTGCACTTCCTACAACTCCTATTCCCTTGCACCTCCTCCACCTCCTCTTCATCCTCCTTTTTCCTCCTCATCTTCCTCATCATCCTCTACCTCCACCTCCTTTTCCCCTTGTATCTCCTGCTGCTCCTGATCATCTTCTTCCTGCTCCACCAACTCCTCTTCTTCCTCCCTGTAAAACTCATTCTGCTTTGGTTCGTGCTCCACATCAGACTCCTTCTGCTTTTCATGGAATTCCTCCCGCTCCTGCTCATCCTCCTGGTGCTCCAAAACCTTCTTCTCTTTTCACTTCAGCTTGAGTATCTCTCCTTTGCCTAGGGTCTGGGATCGTGTTCCCGCCCATTCTCTCTCAACGGGTGAGCTTTCACTCCATCGTTGTGATGGAATATAACCTATCTGCTACCATGGGTTCCTTTCAAATTACTGGCCGGTCACCTTGTGTCCTCCTGGGATATGAAGGAGACGTTGGCTCTTCTGCTCACATGGATCCATTCTGGGTCCTGAGTCACTTGTGTCTTTGTAGGGGCCATGGGCTGACAAAGTGGAGCCCATTTCCTGGGCATGTGTCTGAATACCGTTGATTCCGCTGGGAGAGTATTGATCTTCATGGCTGTAGAGCTCCATGATTTTCCTGAAATTGGCCAAGCTTGATTACCTGATTCCTTCCAACACTTCCTGCTGCACCCTCGCCTAAGGTCTGTTTCTGGCAGTAATGTTTCCTGTATGGTGGTGGGAAGTACCAGGCTTCCCACAGACCAGGAGGATATGGTCACTTCCTTTGTTCCTGTCTCTGCCTCTCCTCCTCATTTTGAAGGACCTAAATAGGACTGTCTACAGCTTCAGGGAATCTTTCGGGCCTGCCCTTGACATCCAGCCAGGAAATGTTGGCTTTTATGTTATATGCTGTGACCTGTACAGCACTCCTCTGTGTTGACATTGCACACCTGTTATTCCTCCTCAATTACTTTCAGACTCCTCTCTGTGTCTTCGGCACTTCCTGTCCTTCCTCCCTCCCTCTTGAACACTCCACTCCCCTTGTCTTCCCCTTGGCCCTCCCTCCCACTTTCCTTCCTCTCTCCTTCTCTTCCTCTTTTCCACTCATTCACTGCCTCCCTCTATCCCCATGGTCTTCTTTGAACTCTGGCCCCCTCACACATTTCCTCCCTCGGTCTCTTCCTCTCGTCCACACCTCTCTCTCTCTCTCTCTCCCTCCAAACACACCATGGCTCTCCCTCTCTACTCGTTGGTCTTCCCCTCCACTCCTACTCCCATCCTCTGTGACTGGAAGGACTTACCATGGAGTCTGAGGTTGTGTCGGTGGGTTGGTGGGGAGGAGAATTGTTAGAAGTTATGTATTCAAGAAATCTGGAGGGAGCAGGTCTCCTGGGCTGAGATTTCACCATTCTCCCCCATGGTACCCAGGCATTTGGAGGAATATATGTCTCCAATGAATTTCGGCAAGGTTCTGCTATTCTTTGGCAAGGACTCCTACCTCTGGAATGAACTCATTGTAATCGAGTATGTCCTTAGCCTGCCTGGTAAGAGGCTACCGTGTGTTTGGGTGGTGTATGGTGCAGGGTTGAAACTGAAAAAGTCTTCACGGAACGGCACAGAAGTCAAACACCTACATCCAGTTGGATGTACTCAGGATTCACCCCAAACCTCACATGAACAAGATTAGCACACAAGGAAGAGTCATACACAACACCTCATGATTATCTACCACATATCATTTGTCCTGATGTCCTGGAGCCTCACTCTGCCCCATGTTTTACCACCTCACATCTCCTTATCTCCTGTGCATGAGATCCTCATTGACCAGGCTATCTCCCATGTCTGAACTCCACGTTGATCATGTAGTTGAGCATGTCATTGTCCTGGAAACTGATCTTGGCTACTTACTGGGGGAGATTCTCTATCTGCAGTGGGTCAAGGAGACTTAACTTCACTTAACATTATGTTAGTGCATATTTCTGAGACGGAGAGAAAGAAATTCAAGCAGGGGAGGAGCCAAGAGAGGGAGACACAGAATCTGAGGCCGTTTCTAGGGCTTGAGCTGTCAGCACAGAGCCTCACATGCAGCGTGGACTCACGAATTGTGATATCATGACTTGAGCTACAGGTGGACATTTGATCCACTGCGCAGCCAAGCACCGCCTGGAATTTGGTTTCAGATGATACGGAAAGAGGGTCACCACCAATACAAAACTTCTTGTGGTAAGAGCAAGGAACTGGAACATAGCATGTGCAGAGACAGCAGGGACCCCCTACCTCTGAGCCTCCTCAGCGCCTGGTCGTTCCTAGGACCCACTCAACACTTTGATATCCCTTGGAATTCAGCACCTCCCACGCTGTCTTCACACGTTAGGGCAAGGGGCAAGGGGTGACTCTTCACAGATCCCATGTATAACAGGCCTGTGGGCACTGCCTGTAGGCCGTCACTGCTGGTGATGTCTGAATGAGCTCTGTCGAGGTACATGTGTTTCTTTGTTTGTTCCCGTGAAGCACTCGGTCTTCAGCAGCCTTTTGTATCCAGAAGGAAGTGCATGGCCCACAGGATGCAGCTGCACTCCTACCTGGCAATTAGGGGTACAGGGAGAGAGAAGGAGAGATGTAGGAGTAGGGAGGAAAGAGTAGGGAAAATAAAATGATCAGAGAGACATGGAGAGAAGAGAGGAACAAGAAGGGACACAGAGGGAGAAGGAAGAAGGGGAGGGAGGCCGAGTTGGAGATAACAGGAGAGGAAGTGTGTATGTGTATATGTGTGTGTGAAGTAGTGGATGTACCTGAGACTGACTGAAGGAGTGTGTGTGGAGGGAGCAGCTCTAAGAAGGTGAGGAAGGGGAGGGGTGAGTGTGGGAGTGTGTATGCCTGAAGGTGTAATGGACTGTTTCCCCAGCATTACCAACCCAATCTCTGTCGGTTCCCACCCCTGCACTCCCTTCACACAGACTGCACACTCTCCCTCACGTATGGCTGGTGGTCCTAGTCACTGATATTCTCTACGAGAGCCTCTACCTACGTAGATGTGTGCAGAGCACAGGGTAGTGGACACTGAAAACTCCCTCCCTCTGCAGCACATTCAGGGACTGTGTCTGATGATATCCCAGAGGGAGCATATGGGAGCACCATCATGGTGGTTTCTGAACCCTGAGTTTGGGCAGCCCTGTTCCTGTGCACGCCTATCCCTATCCTTGAACTTCCTCATTTTCTCAGGAAACAGAATAGCCTGAAGAAACTGCCCTTTCTCCCCACTTTTGTCCTTCTCCTCCCCCAATCGCCTCCTGCTTCATTAGACCTTAGCATCCTCACATGCTGGCACCACATGTGAACATTTCCTAGGTACAAGGTCATAGATCCAACCATTCCATGTAATTCCAGTGTGCAGGCGCAGAACCCAAACACCTTTAGACAGCTGGATATATTCAGGGACTCACCCCAAACAGTTACACAAAAAATATTACACACGCAAAAAACACATAAAAGCTCTTCAAGGTGTTTATCTACAATTAAATAGCTGTTCACAAGGATGGGGCTTCACTCTTCCCCACATTTTGCCAACACGCATGTGCTTATTTCCTGTCCAGTAAAATTCTGCTGACCGCTGGAGCACATATGAAGGTTTTCTACTGGTATTGTTGAACTATGCTGCACCTTCATAGTCTTTTCGAGACGTGGCGGCTCCCTGGACATGGACAGAGACACAGAGGAGAGCGCACGCGCACACGCATGCACGCGCGCGCGCACACACACACACACACACACACACACACACATGACAGGTGAGTGTCTTCCCTGGGCCAAGTTTTCAAATCAGAATTGTGATGGGACGGTGTGGTAAGCTATTGCAAGAGTGACAGTGACTCAAGACGACAACCAATATGTAGAACAGTGGTAGGACGTTTGAGGCTGGGGTTCATTGTCACGGAAAGACACTTCTCACAGGTGTAGCAGCCAGCTTTGGATGTGACGGTTTGTCATTCATACAGCCTGGCCAGACCACCTGCCTGAAGCTTCCGAGAAGACGCAAAACCTCTTTGACACCGCAGTTCTTCACACTCCCTGACTCATGCTGATGTCCGTTTGATTTGGCGGCGCTATCCTGGACCTACCATGAGCCTCTGTTTCTCCAAGGGGAAAGCAATTGTTCCATGGACCCCATGGGAAACATGTCAACGTCCAGCCCCTGGGCTCCTCACCTGTCTCCCTCTCAGATCCCTGTCCTGGTGTCCTCTTCCTGTTGAAATACTGCAGGGGATTGGGCCACAGGTCCTCAATGATTATCTGGCAGGGGAAACAGACCAGGGCTCAATTCCATATCCCAGGAAGCTGGGGAACACACAAAACTAATCTCCCTTGCATGACACAGAATCCTACCTCAGCAATCCTGCAAGAGCCGGCAAAGTGGTGGTCACACAACCAGTTGAAGAAGTTAATAAGCTTGCTGTTGTCATGCCTACATCTGTGAGCCTCTGGTTGGATATTTGGGTACCACTGGATGAGACTGGAATGTGATGCCCTGTATCCTAGAGAAAGATGTGTATGCGAGAACGTGTTGGAGAAGGATTCAAGGTCATCCCTCCCCCAGCTGCCGCCCACACTAGCAGGGGCCACTGACCAGCAAGAGTAAGGTTATACTCCTTATTAATGACTTCATTCTCGAAGTAGGCGTTCTTGCCAAAGAACAGCAGGATCTCCCAGCAATCCCTTGGAAACTTGTGTTCCTCCACCTGCCGTGGTTTAGCGGGTCAGAAAGGTGAAATCTGGATCCGGGGGACCTCACCCCTCCTGATTTCAGGAACACATCTCCTCTCCATACACGGCCCTCCCACCACCGCACCCACGCATACTGCCTTCGTCTTCCTGGCCAGACCTTCAAATCGGTCAGGTAGCGAAGCATGTCCTCATCTTGCTTACTAATCATGGCCGACATCTGAGGGTGGTTCACCAACTGCTGCATGTCAAGGAGCCTTCGAGTGCTGGGCACGAAAGAGCTAGAACCAGAGACCACATTAGGACAGCAGCCCGGCTCTATTGTCACCTGTGTTCCCCCAGGGTCCTCGGGCTCTGTGTAGGCTGCTCTAGGCCCAAAGGGACCCAGGTTTCTGCACGGCTCTGTTAGGCACACACAGATGGCTGTATATGCCAGCACACCACATCCCAGGGTCATTCCTGTGTGCTGATGACTAGACAGTACACCTGTGTACACAGAGCACACACCTGTGGCTTGGGCTGACCAGGCGGGCGTTCTCACCCCCTTTCCTGCACCAGAGAGCTGACGGGGACCCGGAACAGGGCATCCAAGGCTGTTCTGTGTGGACATGTCCTGGTGCTAGTCCTCCATCTGACCTGGAGCCCCACTGCCCCAACCCCCAGGTGTCTTTCAGTTCCACGTGTGACATAATGCACTCCCACCATCTGCTCCCTGGCCCTCCCCTCCCAAACACTCACCCAGGTGACATGTCCTCTACATGACACCAGGTTAGCATGTGCTTGTCCTCAGGACAGGGGGTGATCTGCCCTCTAGGCCATGTGCTCCTCGAAATGTCACTTCCCGTACCTTCCTCTTTCTCTAGCCAATACCCCTGAAATCCCTCCAGGACTAGGATGAAGGATTCAGACTTGGTCCAGAAGCCAGGGATGCCCTGGATAAGGACACTTCTCTGTTCCAGATAATACTGTCGCTGCTGGCATGTTTGGAGTGTGAGTCCAGCGCGCCCCTGGCTGGCTTGTGCATTCAGTGGCTGCAGCTCTATCTGAAGAGCCTCTAGAGCCTCCATTGGGGTCAGGGCAGCCCAGAGCAATGAATCTAACTCGACCTTCTCCTCCTGCATCATCTGCTCCTGTGATCCTTCCACAAACCGGGCCTCCTGCCCCTTCTGCCTCTGTTCCTCATGGTCCTCTTCCTTCTGCTCCTCTTCCTCCCCTCCCGCTCCTCTTGGTTCACCCCCTTCTTCTACCTCTTCTCCACCTGCTAGAATTCCTCCTCCTCCTCTTCTTTTCTATTCCTGTTCCTCCCACAAAGGCTCCATTTCCTCCCCTTCCTGCTCCTCCATCGCCGACTCCTCCTTCCGCTCCTTCTTCCTCTCCTCCTCCTCTTCCTTCTCTTCCTCTTCCCCTTCCTTGTTTTATTCCTCCTCTTCCTACCCCTCCTCATTCTTTTCTTCTGCTCCGCCTCCCTCACCCACTTCCTCTCCTCGACTTCGTCCTCCCCTGCCACCACCTCTACAGCTGCAAACCCATCACCACCACCTGTATATCCTGGTGCTCCTGCTCCTCCTCTTTCTCCCAGGCCATCTCCTCCTCCTCCCCGCTCTCTTCTTCCTAATTTTCCAGCTCCTCCTTCTCCTCCTGCTCCACCTCCCCCTACTGAACTATTGCTCCTGCTCCTCCTGCCCACTCTCCTCCTTATCAACGTCCTCCCCCTACTTCTGCACTGATGCTCCTGAATTTCCTGCTCCTCTTCCTCCCTGTCCCGTAGACCCTCCTCTTCCTCACTGTCTTTCTCTTGCACCTCGTCCTCCCCTTCCCACTTCCGCTGGTCATCTACGTCATTACCATGCATGTGTACTTGCGGGGCCACGTCCTCAGTCTCGTCGACGACCAGGGCCAACAGCTCGTCCACCGCCACTACGTCCTCCACAGGCAGCACCAACTTCTGCCTGGGGCCGGATATCTCCTTCTGAGGTAGGGCCTTGCGTGGCCCCACAGGTTGTTAGGTTTTTGCCTGCAAAATTTCCGTCTGGGACACCTCTGCGCTCTCCTGAGGCCCAGTGTCTGGTCGGGCCCCTGTCTCTTGACAGTCCCCTTCCAGGATGAAGACAGCCCAGGGTGGCCGGGCCTCCCCAGTGTTTCTGATACACGAAGAGCTCCACATTGGCCCTTGTCCTGGACCTTAGCTCCGGCAGCTACGAAAGGAGAGGTCCGAGCTGAAAGCAGTAGCCTCACTCAAATGACCCAGTTATGAAGGGAGAGGCTGTAAGTGAAAGCCCATTCCTTCCTCACCAGACCTGGATGAGGCTCCAAGACATCATGACAAATGATATGTGGTAGATAAACAAGAGGTGCTAGTGTATGATTTTTCCTTGTGTGCTATTGTTTTTCGTGTGAGTTTTGGGGTGAACCCTGAATACATCCAACTTGGTGTAGGTGTTTGATTTGTGTACCGTCCCATGAAGAATTGTTCTGGTTCAACCCTGCACCATCCACCACCCAAACACACAGTAGCCTCTTACCAGGCAGGCTACAGATATTCTCAATTACAATTATTTCATTCCAGAGGTAAGAGTCCTGCCAAAGAATAGCAGGAACTGGCTAAAATCCATTGGAGAACTGTATTCCTCCAAATGCCCGGGTACCATGGGGGAGAATGGTGCAATCTCAGCCCAGGAGACCTGCTCCCTCTTGATTTCTTGAATATGTAACTTCTACCACCTCTCATCCCCAGTGTCTGGGTGGGAACCCGTCTCTTCACATTCCCCTTCCATGATGAAGGGAGCACAGTGTGGCCGGGCCTCCCCTCTGTTTCCGATACCCGACGAGCTTCACATTGGCCCTGGTCCTAGACCCGAGCTCCGGCAGCTACGAAAGGAGATGTACGAGCTGAAAGCAGTGGACTTGCTCAACTGACCCAGTTATGAAGAAAGAGGATGTAAGTGACAGCCCATCCCTTCCTAACCATCCCGGTTATCAATGGAGAGGCTGTTCGTGAAAGCAAACCCTTCCACACCAGACCCAGATATGAAGGGAGAGGCTGTCAGTGAAAGCACATCCTGTCCACACCAGACACAGATATGAAGGGAGAGGCTGTCAGTGAAAGCACATCCCTTCCACACCAGATCCGGTATCTAGGGAAGGTTGTAATTTAAAGCACATCCTGTCCACACGATAACTGAATACTAAGGCAGAGGCTGGACGTGAAACCACATTCCGTCCACACCAGACCCGGATACGAAGGGAGAGGCTGCACGTGAATGCACATGCCGTCCACAACAGACCCGGATATCGAGGGAGAGGCTGTAAGTGGAAGCGCATCCGTCCACACCAGACCAGGACATGAAGAGAGAGGCTGTAAGTGAAAGCGCATCCCGTCCACACCAGACCCAGATATCGAGGGAGAGGCTGTAAGTGAAAGCGCATCCCGTCCACACCAGACCCAGATATCGAGGGAGAGGCTGTAAGTGAAAGCGCATCCCGTCCACACCAGACCCAGATATCGAGGGAGA
>JAQQST010001605.1:0-12175 GCA_028646485.1 Cryptoprocta ferox | reverse complement strand
CATAGGTCTAACAGGAGAAACCCAACAAAGGACCATGGGGAGGGGAAGGAGGAAAAAGTGTTAGGGAGAGGGAGGGAGACAAAACACGAGAGACTCTTGAATCCTGAAAACAAACTGAGGGGGGAAGGGGAAGGGGAAAAGGTAAAGGGGGGTGATGGTCTTGGTGGAGGTCACTTGTGGGGAAGAGCACTGGGTGTTATATGGAAACCAACCTGACAATAAACTATAAAGTTTAAAAAAAAAATAAAGATTGGCATTTTAATTTAAACGTAGACATTTTATGATTGAGTTTCCTGTTTTTACAGAAAGCTAGTAATTATCTTTTGGCTGACATCAGATAATAAGAAAATTACTTTCTGTACATTAATGTTTCCGTATGATTTATAAGACTTTAGGTAAATAGAAACAAGTTAACTTACTTTCACTTTTATGCGCTTTTCCTCTGGTGGTGCAAGGTTTTTAAACATGGATGGTAAACAATTGTCTAGAAAGACTGGCAAGATTTTTGAAGTGGAGATCTGGCAGCATCCTGCATAACTGTTTGGGTGAGGAAATAATCAGTCCTGTTAAAGGTCAACCATGTTCAGGAAATGATCTCTGCGAACCTCACTTATCCTGTAAGTTATATCCTCTCCATTGGAGACCCAAATTATAGTTTTTAAAACCTAAACAGCTGAAGACTTGGAGTAGAGTTTTAAAAAGAATACCTTAAATTTGTTGAAAACATTCAAGTTTAAAATATTCATGAAATATATTTCTATTACAGAGCACTAACATGAATGCCCTATGTGACTTGGAGTTATCTATGAGGTCATTTTACCACAAATCTTCATTTGAAAAAAAAAAAGCCAAAGTGAATAACAAGGTTATATTTTTCAGAAACAGCTTTCCAGGTCTAAGTTTCTTTTACAGACAAGTTCCTAGTTCGGGTTGTCAAACTGCCCATCTGATTTTTAGATTTTATGTGAGTTTTTGTTTTGTTTTTTTCATTTTAAAATAAGCCTGCCACCAAAAAGAAAAAAAAATTTGCTTGTGAAAATTTGAGTTTTTCTCATGTTCAGTTATGTAAAGTAGCACAATGAATGCCTGGAGAAGTGCTGTCATTGCTGAAGCACATACGTGAGACCAGCAGCAAAACAACCAAAACGTACTCTGCTTTTACTTCCCCTAGTAAAGAATTTGCAGGCAACCATGTTTCTTTTGAATTATCTAAGATGGTGGACTAAGCCACTAGGAAAATAATTGAGTTTTATAGCATTTCAGAACATAAAAATTAGGTTAGATATACAATCATTCTAATTTTTCAAAATTCCATGTGATTCAGACTGCTCCCTTAATATTAATTTGCACCAACAGCAAACACGTTGTGGCAGAACAGTTTTGAGTAGACCTAAGCAGTAAGTAAACTGGATGATGTTGCACAAGAAAAACCAATAATTTACATTTGAGTTTCTGGTAGTTATTATTGATTTGATGATCATTTAGGTCCCATATGTCTTAATGTTTTTCTCCAGGCTCCTAACTATTCCCACATATACCTAGGGACATAATTCATCCTCCTGTTAGGATTATATCATGTCCTTAGAAGCGTTTTCCATCCTGTTGCGGAGGTTTAATATGTTTGTTTACCGATTATGAAACTTTGTGTTCCCTGAAACTGGTTAACTTTGTCTCATAGTTAAATAGGTAAGGCAGAATGATTGCTTTAGCCTGCTCAAACTGGTACAAATCCGTGAAACCATGGTTGGCTTATGTTGGATAACGAACGAAAATGTCCAAGGCGTATGCTGCCGTGGTGGTGTGGACATGTGTACAGAAGCTTTCAATCTTAACTGTATAGTGTTAGTGTGATGCTGTACTATTGGAAAAATAGCAGTTTTTTTCTATTTTATAAGTTGTATGCATAAACATAAGATTTGTAATGTTTCATTTATAAACTGCCTTCTTCAACACATGCCTACCTGTTAATAGTGTTTTCTTGAAGTATGGTAGGATGTCCTCCAGAATTTCACTATATGCTTACAGTAAATAGTTACTAGCTTGTTGAAATGTTAAATTCCTTGTTGTTGTTGTTGTTTTGTTTTGTTTTAATTCTGTGGGGCATATAGCAAGCCTGAAAGACATTGTAATTATTTCCTACAGGGTGAAAACTTAGAAAGATTGTGTATGAGTGCCTAAACAGTTATTTTATTCATTATCATCTTTAAGACTTTTTTTTCTTTTCAACAAATGCTACTTCCAGTTAATGCATTTGACCCTACTGAATTTTGGGGGACCAGAAAACTTTAAAGATAAAGCTCTGCATCTTACAATTGTAACCAATTAAGTATCAGCTTGGGATTGTTCTGAAGTATTCATTGCTTAAAAACTGTTGTAAGTAAAAGTTGGCAAGATCTCCAAGAAGAAAGTTCCATGTTAAAACTTTTGCCTGAAAGAATTTGTATGTGAATGTTAATGGAAAACACATTTAAACAAAATAAAATTTAAAGTGGCCCAAAACGAAAGCCACAAAAACAAACAAATAAAAAAAAAAAAACAGAGACACAGACAAATAATAAGAGACTTTTAAATACAGAGAACAAACTGAAGGTTTCTGGAGGGGTGGTGGGTGGGGAATGGGCTAAATGGGTGATAGGGATTAATCAGAGCACTTAATGTGATGAACACCAGGTGGGTGTTATATGTAAATGATGAATCACTGGGTTCTACTCCTGAAAACAATACTATACTGCATGTTAACTAACACGAATTTAAATAAATAAATTTAAAAAAAGAAGATTCAAGAAGAATTAAATGCACACATTGAAAAGAATGAAGACAAATTAAGATGGTTTGGATAAGGAAAAAAGAAAGACCCAGAAGATTAAAATTGGGACAGTGTACAAGAAGGAAAATGTTACAAAGCAGTGCAAGAATGCTTCTGGAAGAAGACAGTCTTGAGCCCTCTATTTCACCATTCATCCCCAAATAAAAATTTGACAAAATCTTTTGTGGGGAGGTGGTTATAACCTCTCATCTGGTGAAGCAGGTGGAGTCTGTTCCTGAAGACCTGGATTCAGAGGCCCATCATCCAGTGAATAAGGCTAAAAATGTTGTTAGTGTTATTTTTAACATCAACAAGATATCCTTAACCCTCAAGTCAAATGCCATATGCACACTGTTCACAGTGAGTACCCAAGGGGAGCAGGGTTTAATTCTGTTCTTAACTATATCTGCATCTTAAAGCTTGAAGTCAGCATAGAATATAGACCTCACCGCTAGCCTAGCCATAGTGGCATTTTGTCACACTTCACTAAAGCCCATGACTGTGTTCATTGATTTCATGGGTAATTACTACTTGGTAGATAAATCCCTTCAGATGATTACTAGGTCAATGATCCTTCACGTTAGAAGTCCTTGATGGTAGGGAAATCTCTGTCACAGGTTGCATGGAATTATGTCTTCCTTGTAAATGGTGGGCGCACCAGCAAGGATTACTGATGGACAGTTGATGGGGTTGGTTTCTGTATGTTTTTATGTTCATAAAACTTTGTTTTTAAAAAATAAACTATAATTGTTTTTAATTGCAAAGAAAGTAAATATATTTTTCTCAAGTGTACCAAAAGTCAAACTTAAGGGTTTTAAGGATAAGCATATATGAACAAGTGAAGATCTAATGAAATCCAAAATGTGCACTTACTTCCCACGATACATGTGATGCTTATCAGGCATTCACAAACCCAGGACAAAGATAAAGTACATCTGTGACAAGTATTTCTACACTGCTTCTAATCTAATTCCACATCTTTTTTGTCTACAGTCTACAAGGCCTATCATACAGCTTGTGTGTTTCCAGTATGTTTTTCCAAGTAATGAGCTAAAGAGTAGAATAAGACCATGAGGAAATTGTCAAGATTGTGAGTCTATAAATGTTGTTAGATAATATATCTACTGTATCTTATAGCAAAGTCAAAGCAACAAATTTAACATCATGTAGTGTAGTGTTGTAGTGTTGCCCTGCTGACCTTGTTTCCCTAAAGTCTTAGGTAACATCATCTCTTGAAGCAAACCTCTTGTCTGTCAGCCTATCTGAATCTGGACCATCAATTTCAGCAAAGTGAACTGCTTTTTCCTCTTTTCCCCCTTTTTCTTGAGTTCTACTGCAAGTGTAAATGTTCTGAATTCAGAAATTCTGAATATATCTTTCTACCAATTTTTCATCTCTTCACCTCAAAATGGTTGAGATACTGAGAAGACACAAAAGAAATGTGTATAAGAAAGCAAGACATTTTTAAATATAACTGTTAAAACATTAATGCACTTTTGAAATTGCATTTATCACCATATCGAGGGAGATTTGATATTATACAGAATGGATATTTTATTTTTATATATTTGTTGTTACTGTTGCTTTATCTTGTGGAAAGTGTAGCTAAGATACTCCATGGTACAGTACCCCCCCATCTGTGGGGGGATATGTTCCAACAGCCCCAGCAGATGAAACCTCAGATAGTACTGAACCCTATAGATGGTATATGTTTCTTATACTTACCTACATAAGATAAAGTTTAGTCTATACATTAGGAACAGTAAGGTGTTAACAATAATTGATAATAAAATAGATAAATTATAACAATAAAATTACATAAGTATGGTCTCAAAATATCTTACTGTACTCACACTACTTCTTTTGATGATATGAGATGATAAAATGCCCATGTGATGAAATGAAGTGAGGCAAATGACCTAGGCATTGTGATGTAGCATTAGGCTATTATGAACATTCTGACCATTTGTCAGAAGGAGGATCATCTGCCTCTGGACAGAAGCTGACTGGCGGTAATTGAAACCATGTAAAGCAATAACACAGATAAAGTGGATCTACTGTAAGGTACCGCTGCTTCAGTATTCATTTTATTTGGCCAAGAGGGCTGTAGGGACTTTAAATGACACTATCACCATAACGTATGCCCTAGATAACAGCCCTTAGAGTCACAAGCAAATGTAAGTTTCCTGGTATGACTTCATTGAAAGTTCTTTTAAGATTTTGTTTTGGAAGTTTATTTTGAGAGAGAGAGAGAGCAGAAGCAGGGGACGGACAGAAAGAGAAGGGAGAGCTAAGCAGGCTCCACACTGGCAGCACAGAGCCTGACATGGGGCTTGATCCCATGATCATAACCTATGCTAAAGTCAAGAGTCAGATGTTCAACCAACTGAGCCCCCAAGGTACCCCCAAAACCCAACTGATCACTAGTGTCCCCTGCCTTCCAGGGCTTTTCCCTTGTATGACCTATAGATAAGACTCCTTCAAGATTGCGAAAACCCCACTCTTTTGATTTGGATTTACCAATTTGGCCCTTGTCTGGGAACCACAAACCATTCCACCCACAGACTCTAGTACAGGTATGTGCCCCAGGTTCTAGGCCTCAGCCTACCTTGACCTTCCAAGGTGGTTCCTCAAGGTATGTTCTGTACCTCCTCCAAGACCTCTGAGCAATAAACTTTTCTATTTTAATTTTTCTTGTAATCTGTTATTGAACTATAAATCACCATCCATGTAGCACCCTATGCTCCACTTAACAAATATTTACTTAATAAAATCATAACAATTGGCATCAACATAAGATGATAGAGTAGACCTTCAGACACAAATGGCTGACTAACCATTGTCTTCCACGTGGGAAGTCCTATCTGGCAGAGGTCCTCTGCTGGCCTTTGTTTCACTTCATACTGCAACTAATGACCTATGCAGAGTGATGTTGCATCTTCCCTTCCTTAGATTCAAGTCCTGAAAGAAACAACCAGAGTAATCCTGAGCCTCGGAGTATTGCTCATCAGACCTGGTTTTATGTGCTATAAATATGTTTTCTGCCTGTTAATGCCCCACAGAGGGTAATTCCCCTACTGGGTGTTAGGTTTCAGGTGTACTTCCTAACTCTAAGCACAGATCCAGCTTCCGACTGCTAGATGAACTGGCTAAGATTTTTACAAGTTTCTGCAGTGTTAAGGTTCAGGGTATGAGAGTTGCAACCTCCAACTCAAGGGTATGCTACCAGATAAGTGTTCTAGGCAGTGCCCTTGGAAGGAGGAGAGAGATTCTCCTTCCCTGACCATAGTGTTTGCAGGTGGCACCAGGACCCTGAGTCCTATGCAGTATGATTGGGACACCTTGGCTCAGGAAGTCATGGCTCCTCACAAAGGCAAGTGCAGCCTGGGTATTTAATCCTTCTATTGCTGTATACCTTTCTGATGTATGCAAGTCATCCCTGGAACCTATGGGTTACTGTCAGTCTTAACCCTGGTGCATAGTGACACAAGATCTAATGACCCATATAAAAAGCCTGAGTACCTAGTGTTAAACTACCTGACACTCTGGAAAAAGTTTCAACTTCCTCACTAAATATAAAATAATTGTAGAAGAAACCTATATACTTCTCATTACTGTGGTGTACCAACATTGCAAAGCACTGGTTTTATGCTTTTGGGATCTAGAGTTCAGCCCCAATGACCCTGACACCATGGTCAGTGGTAGCTGACCATGACCCTAGTGAAATTGATTGGGACATCCTGAAGAAATGACCATCTAAATCTGGCCAAGTATGGCCACCACCTATCTTGTCAGTAATAATTCTTAGGGTTAAATCTAGAATTGAACACTGAAACTTGAAACTTTTGACATCTTGAGATTCAAAATATTTTAAAATAATTTGTAATGTAGGAAGAAGGTGAAGGGAAAGACTGGCTATTCAGAGCATTTAATCCTTCTCTAACCCACTACTCACCACCACAGAAATGAGGCAACTATCCAGAGTTTCCAAAGACCCCAAAATGCATAACATTTGTAAAGAGCCCTAGGATCTAGTAGCTGCTATCAAAAGACGTAGGCATACCTCCTACTCCATCTTAGACAAAGAAGTAAATGACCATTTAATTTCAACTATATTCAACTATATTCAGCCTTCGGTCAGTATCCAGATTGCTTGCCCTAAAGGAAGCAATTCCCACATGCTGATCAAATGCAAATGGTCTTCTTTGTTGTAACTGTTGCTCTTGTTGTGTACAGCCTGAGTCATATGGTTACTAGAAAAACCCTTAGATCTAGCGCTGTCTCAGGAGATGTGCTAGAAGAAAATTACCGAGGTGCATTACTGCACTGCAGGATGGCTGAGCACCAGGTGCTGGCAAACGCTGTTAGAAGAATTTCAATTAGCATGGCATCAGGCATGGATTCTGACCCAGAACTTACGTC
Source organism: Cryptoprocta ferox (assembly GCA_028646485.1). Classification (NCBI taxonomy): domain Eukaryota; kingdom Metazoa; phylum Chordata; class Mammalia; order Carnivora; family Eupleridae; genus Cryptoprocta; species Cryptoprocta ferox. Next base: position 4,947 of record JAQQST010001605.1, on the reverse strand, counting down.
TCTCTATATTAAATGGTACCAATGAAAGTAATGCTTAAGTAGCTCCCTCCATCCCCATACTATGCTTTAAATGATATTCCAAGCAGAATGGCCCTTCCAGTGTAACCAGATGAGACCCATATAGCTGGCAGGTTTATGCTCTAATGTTTTTTCTGTAGTTCCAATGAGAAAATCTCTATTGTAAAGCTGCCATTTATAAATTTACCTATAATTGCTTACCAAAGATCCCAGAATCTGTATGCATTATGGATGGAGTCTCCAGAAAGCTCCGTCACAGACACTGCATTGTTTTTTTAATGGTGCACCCCCTGATGATCTGATAAAGCTCACTAAGATGGGCTAAACTAGAAGTAGAGCCCATATTTCTTGTTCCATCCAAAGTCATGCCTCTATCAGAATTTAACACCTGCCAGCCATTCCTATTCTTCATGGGTCCACATCTAGGAAAGTTGCATTTTCCCACGCTGTCTGCCATCCTAAAGCACACCAGCTACTCAGACATCATTGTTCCAGCATATGAATTCACCATTGTAGATGACTGCACCCCAGATTGAGATGACACAACCCAAGAGTAGGAAAGGGAAACAATGCACCCCAACCTTGATGGACATCAGGAGTTTCTCTGTGGTGACTATCGACCTCAAGACCAAGTTTTAAATGCCTCTACTTGTTCGACCCTGAGGATTCTATAGGATCTATTTTTCCAAAACAGCTAAGTACTTGCCACACAAATGTTTCCTCTGTCAAATGCTCGCAAAACTCTAAGTCCCCTGCCAACTGCCTGGCAACACTAAACATCATTTTACCTTATGGCAAGCCAAACAATGTATAGTTGACCCTTGAATAACACAGGTTTCAACTACATGGGTCCACTTATATGGATATTTTTAAAATAAATATAGTATAATCATATTAATGCATTTTCTCTTATTTTAATAACTGCCTTTTCTCAAGCTTACTTTATTTAAAAAATATAGTATGAAATACATATAACATAAAAATATGCTAATCAACCATTTATGTTATCAGTAAAGCTTCTGGTCAACATATGCTATAGTATGCTCTGAGTGGTTATGTTTTATGGGGAATCAAAACTTACACATGAATTTTTTTACTGCATAGAAGAATATTCATGCCCCTAACTTTTGTGTTGTTCAAAGGTCACTTCTATTTAGGTTTATGTCTGTCATTTTAATTCTTTCTTTTCTACATACCTCATGACTTTTTAGTTTTTCTCGTCCTCCTTTACTGCTTTCTGTTGCATTAAGAGAATATTTTCTTATGGAGAATTTAAATCTTTCTCTCTCTCTTTTGATATTTTAAGAGTTCTTTAAGTGTGTTGTACTGTGGCTTACCATATTGTGGTTTATGCCCTAACAGTTGGGTTTTCTCTTTTGTATAATGAAAGTCCCTCACTTAAATGTTGATTACTGAGACATCCCATTTAAAGATGGATAATTTGAATAAATGCAATACAAGGCAGATGGCTGATAAAGAGCCAGGCCATCTCCCTGAATGGAGGCTCTTTTGTTTTAGAGATTTGGGTTGATTTTGATAACTGACCATTTAAGCCACTTTGTTTTACTCATCTCATGCTTTAATTCCTATTCTTGTTTTTAAATTCACCCATAAAGAATGAGCCTACAAAACTGTAGGCTCCTACCCTTAACCCCAGTAAGAGAAGAACACAGATTCTCCTCTTTTCACAATTTTGCTATGTTGAAATCAGGTATTCTGTGTAATTTCCAGGGCCTGTAAGTGATAACCTTTATTTTTCCAAAGTTTCCTGATGGTTATTGCTCAAGGGTATCTTGCAATCATAGTAAGAATCACAAAGGCCAGTGCAACCACAATATTGGTTAACAATAAGCTGAGAGTAGCACAAAACACATATACATCTTAACTTATCATTATCATGTTCAGATTTATACTTAGTCTCAATGAGATATAGAAACTTTATTCTAATATCCCTCGATCCACCAGCCCTCTTTTTGTGGTACTATTGTTATACATATTACATTTATTATTATTACAAACACCAGAGCACACCATAATAATTATTAGTTTACCCTCTATATTCACTTCTTAGCCAATACAGCTTTTCTCTTACCCACCTCTTTGTGCTGTTATTTAAAAATATTTTATTATTATATTATGTTATGGGCAGTAAAACAACACAGGCTAATAAGTATATAAAAACATTTTGTTTTGCATTTTTCTAAATTATATATCATGTTAATAATTTATTTATCTTGTATGGGCCAGATACTTTTCATGTCAATTGTACATTTTTTCTTAAAAATGGGTAACTGTCTTTTACATATGGTTTGTAAACATGGAATCTAGAGTCTGGAGTAGGAGTAAAATAGAAATCCACGTTGGAGATGGAAATATTAGCCCCTATTCGCTGGTAGTGCAAAAGTTGTGTTGCTTATAATCAACAGCCAAAACATACTCAAATGACTAGCATGCTTCTCTTCTGCAGGAAGGCAGCGCATCATGCATGTTTATCTATCTTATCTACTATTGCAGATCACTGTGACTGTGTTCTTACTAAGGTCTCAGGAGACTTCACTGATGGAATCTGTAAAATGGAACGAGGATGGTGAATTTTCTGGTGTCCACATCCCACCACATCCACCATCACATGACACATTTCAAAGCTAAATAAAAAATGCTTTTTTGTATCATCTCATCTTTGGCTTTTCCAAGCCCCTGGTCCAATAGACAGAACTATTGAACTTTAACTAGATGGTAGGTGCTTAATCATAAACTATAGAGCCAACTGAACTATGTTTTAACTTAAATTTTGAATGTTATGATTTATGTGGGTAAAAAAATCAATAAAATGAAGTATACTCTGAAAAAGTGTTAAAGAACCAAACATACATTATACACATATTATTTTATACAAATATTTTTAGACCATGTAATAGAAAAAGGGAAACACACACACATGTATATTGTCTTTTGTGATTAGATAATTACCTTTCCCACCAGTTTTTGTATTTTTGTGTTTGTATAGATTTGAATTACTCTCTATTGTCACTTGCTTTCAGCTTGAAGAGTTTTCTCTGGTATTTCCTATGAGATGGGTCTGCTAGGAAACAATTCTTCTAGTTTTTGTTTATCTGGGAATTCTTTACTTTGTGAAAGGTAGTTTTGCTAAACATAGCATTATTGGATGACCTTATTTTTTTAATGCACTTTGAATGTTAGCCCACCATATTCTGTCCTCCACTGTTTTTTTTTGAAATTGTCAGCTGTTAATCTTGTTTAGGTTACCTTATAAGTGACAAGTAAGTTTTCTCTTGCTACTTTCAATATTTTCTTATTGTCTTTGAATTTCAGCATTTCTGCATCCTCCCATTGCACTCCTCTCTGTATCATTCTGTAGTTTTAAACAATGGGGACAGCTTACATGACCCCATGTGATTATCACATCCAATAAAATGAATGATTGCTTGCTATTTAGACCATAATCTAACTTCTTTAATTGTCTCAAAAATATCTTATTATATCTGGTTTATTTAAAAGCAGCATCTAAACTAGGTCCACACTGAGAAGGGAGGAACATGGTGGAGAAGTAGGGGGACCCAAAGTTTCCTCATCCCTCAAACACAGCAGTTTTGAGGCCAATGGGTTTTGAATTCCAAAAGTCTGGGCTGCAGAGTGACAGACTTCTCCAGGGGCCTATGGGGACAACCTGGCGGGCCATAAGTGCATGATTGCAAACTGGGAGAGATAAAATGAATGGTGTAGGCACAGGGGAGGGATACCCTTCTGCAGAGAGACAAAGGGAAGAGAAAGAGAGGCTGTGGAAGTGTAGAACTGTATTTGGACAAGAGAAAAACCATGGGCCATGGATGGAGAAAGATCCAAACTCTAACTGCAGGACTTCCTCCGAGTGTCCTAAACTACTCTATTTGGGCCGTCCTTACTGTGCCATGGACACAAACGAGACAGTTTGTCTTGCTTCACTGACTCCCATGCCTGGCGCTTGGCTGGGAATTAAACTCTTGCTGCGCACAATCGGATCATGGAAACTGCCTGATATGTGGTTCCTGGCTGGCGTAGGCAGGCAGGCTTTGTCCTGTCCCACAGCACTCTAGGGAGGTGATAGCTTTCTCCTACTGTGGATTGTTTCCCTGACCTAGCCACCGAGTCTGGGGCTGGCTTCCCTCATTCCTTCATGCTGGTGCATAATCCGGGCAGTTGGCCCCAGTCCGGAGGAAGACCTGCAGTTAGAGATTGAATCTTTCTCCATCCTAGTCCATAGTTTTCCTCTTGTCCAGATACAGTACTATGCTTCCCCAGCCTCTCTTTCTCTTCTCTTTGTCTCTCTGCAGAAGCAGATCCTTCCCTCCATTCATTTTATCTCTCCCAGTTTGCAATCACACACCTATGTTCCATCAGGTTGTCCCAGTGGGTCCATGAAGAGCGACCATCTCTTTTCCTCCCAGATTCTTGGGGTTCAAAACCTTTGGCTTCAACACTCCTTTGTTTGAGAGACAAGGGAAGTTCAGATCCCACTACTTCTCTGCCATGTTGGCCCCTCCCTCATTCAGTGTTATTATTGAAAGATACATGTTTAGTGTCATTGTGTTATCTGTAGTGATGCTTGTAGTGATGTCTCTGGTCTTTTTTGGTCTTTGCAACATTCAACTCAGAGTCCCCTTTAGGGTCTCTTGTAGGGCTGGGTTAGTGGTGATGAACTCCTTCAGTTTTTGTTTGGGAAAACCTTTATCTCTCCTATTCTGAATGACAGCCTTGCTTGATAAAGGATCCTTGGCTGCATATTTTTCCTATTCAGCATGTCGAAAATTTCCTGCCACTCATTTCTGGCCTTCCATGTTTCAGTAGATAGGTCTGCTACTACCCTTATGTGTCTACCCTTGTATGTTAAGGCCCGTTTGTCCCTAACTGCTTTCAGAATTCTCTATCTTC
>JAQQST010001604.1:0-12176 GCA_028646485.1 Cryptoprocta ferox | reverse complement strand
AGCGAAATAAGTCAGGCGGAGAAGGACAGATACCATATGTTTGCACTCATAGGTCTAACAGGAGAAACCCAACAGAGGACCATGGGGAGGGGAAGGAGGAAAAAGAGTTAGGGAGAGGGAGGGAGACAAAACATGAGAGACTCTTGAATACTGAAAACAAACTGAGGGGGGAAGGGGAAGGGGGAAAGGTAATGGGGGGGTGATGGTCTTGGTGGAGGTCACTTGTGGGGAGGAGCACTGGGTGTTATATGGAAACCAACCTGACAATAAACTATAAAGTTTAAAAAAATAAAATAAAATAAAAATAAAAAAAATAAAAACAAAAAAATTTAAATTTAAATTTAAATTAAAAAATTAAAAAAAAAGGCTAGCAGCCTCATTTTCACAGATAATTAGTTTCAAACTTTAACAAAAAGCAGGCAAAAAAAATTCTATTTGAACAATCATTTACTATATCAAAGGTTGTTTACATCTGTGTCTTTGGTTACTTTGATCAGAATTGTTGAATGTTGCTTTTATCCAGGTGCCCTTTCTTATGTGGTTAACACTTGGTTGGAACAGTGTTGCTGGTGGTAGTTTCTGCTCTGAGCCCAGGGAGCAGCCTGGCTTGGCCATACATGCCCAGAAATGTCATCTCTATATATTTCCTTTTTGGTGATGGGAGAAAGAAAAATGTATTTTTTGGAAATGTGTTTTATATAGTCATTTAAAATTCCACAAGGGAAAAAAAGGAAATTTCTTTTAAAGATACACAGAAAATACCTCATTAACACTTTCAAATTAGAATTTTTCCTTAGAAACAGTGATTTCACCTAAAAAAGATATTTAGGATTCAGAGACAGGAAGAGTTCCACAGTTTTAAAAATTAGAAAAATATTGCCTTGGTGGGGCACCTGGGTGGCTCAGTTGGTTAAGTGTGTGACTACGGCCCAGGTCATGATCTCAAGGTTCATGAGTTCAGCCCACATCAGGCTCTGTGCTGACAGCCCGGAGCCTGGAGTCTGCTTCAGATTCTGTGTCTGTCTGTCTGTCTGTCTGTCTCTCTCTTTCTCTCTCCTCAAAAATAAATAAACATTTAAAAAAGAAAGAAAGAAAAATACTGCCTTGGAGAATTTGGCAGTAGGGCAAATACAAACACCTTGTTATCACTCACAGCAAAAAGTATTTATTAAAGTACAAGGAGCATCTAGGTGGCTCAGTCAGTTAAGGGTCTGACTTAACTCTCTCTCTCTCACTCTCTCAAAAATAAATAAACTTAAAACATATATATATATATAAAGTAACTACAAAAACATGGTGTGTGGAGGCTGCCCTAGCAGGAGGCCATGTAAAACAAATGAGCTGATTCAGTTTCCTACTCCTGGAAGCTAAAATCAGACACTCAGCTTAGAAACAAGTTTACAAACAGGTTTCAGTTCACCCCACATTTTAAAGGGGCAGCTTTATAATGACTCATAAGGAATACTTGCAGCCACAACAAGTGGTTGCGTCATGTGCTGCGCTGAGGCCTGATTCTAGAGTAACTTCATGAGAAGCAGTCCTTTCATTCCAGACCAGCACCCAATTCCAGTGGGAACACCCATCCTGCCTTGTTATTCTGCACGGTTGACAGGTGTCCAGTTTCTGAAGGCCTTCACCTTTCCTGCGACGCAGACCCTAATGTGGCCTCCTCCCACCTACTCTCTTCCCTCAGCATGGCTACCGCCTTAGGGCCACCCCCATGTTCCATTTTCCCTTCTTGCTTCGTTCACATTTCTAGATGCCCAGACTCAGAGTTGGCAGCATTTTAATGGCACTTTTAAGTGCCACCTGTTTAGTTCAGCAAAGGGAGCCATCCCTGCCAGATGAAGGAGAGACATGTGAGCATTTCTTGTGCTGTGAGTGGCCTACCTACACTAGCCTGGGCTGGTTGGCCCCCAAACACTAGTCCTCAACCCTATATCCTGTGTACTGCTTTGCATTTCTCTGAGCAAAGGGAGAGTTACTGGCAGTCCTACAAGATTGCATTCTGCTTCTTTATAGTTTTGGAGCCTACCCCAACAACATGTAGAAACATGCATTCTGCACCCGGTTCTGCTGGAAGCTAAGCCACAGATCCTTGGCAAGGCCTTAAAAGCAGCACAGACACACCTCAGTCCCACGGATTCTGTGAGATGGAGCACAGACACAAACTGCACAACTCAGGAGGTGACTCAGAGTGGAGTCTCCTATGGTGCCTTCGTCAGAATGCTGTCTATCATTCTGTCCCTGTGAGACACACAAACACACACACACGTAGACACATGTACATGCACACACACACTCAGACAGGCACATGCTCTCTCATTCTTCATCACAGTCTCCTCCTCCCCGCCTCTCACGCTGTCTTGGAAAAGGTTTTACCGGCACTCTAACAGGCTGGGAAACTGGTTCCATGTTGAGCATGCTTGCCCCAGGGTGTGGGGACTGAATCTGTTCCCTACAATGTTTGGTGACACTTCACACAGTGGCCTTTCTTACTCCTGAAGGGAAATTACCTGACAGGGTACTGACTGTATATTTTTGTATCTAAAAACCCTCCCACCTGGTCTCTGGAAGGTTACTCCTTTAGTTGGGAGAAGCTGGGGAAGAAGAGAGGTAAGGACACACCTAAAAAAGAACAGGGCAAAGTTGTTCAAAAGAGGGAATAAGCAATGCAGGATGTGAAACGGGAAAAAAGGCAGCCATTTAAGTAGCAATGGATAGGAATCTCGATGTACCCTTTTAGCTTAGTGGTTAAGACACCGGCCCTGGAGTCAGAAGGATATGGGTTAGAACGCCAGCTCTACCTTTGATGATTTGTTTAACTTCTCTGATCATTTGGTTTCCTTATCTATAAAATTGGGGGACAGGTATGTGAAGAGAGTAATTCTAATTACAGGTTGTTGTAAGGATTGATTAAGATAACACATGAGAGGGCGGGAGCGTGGCTCAGCTGGTCAAGAGTCTGACTCTTGATTTCAGCTCAGGTCATGATCTTCCAGTTGTGAGATGGAGCCCCAAGTAGGGCTCTGCACTGGGTGTGGAGCCTGCATAAGATTCTCTCTCTCCCTCCTCCCTCTCTCTCTGCTCCTCCCTTGGCTCACATGCTCTCTCTTTCTCTCAAAAAAAAAAGGATAATACATGAAAAGCATCTTGCAGTTGTCACACATAGTAAGTGGTCAATACACACTGATGGTGAGGTTGATGATGGTGATGATAATGAAGACGATTGAGTTAAAAGTCTACAAGACCACCTTCAGATTCAATGGTTCACTAGAGGGATTCACAGAATTCAGAAAAGCTGGTATACTCATGGTTATGGTTTATTATCGTGAAAAGATAGAGGTTAACATCAGCAAAGGAAAAAGGAACATAGGGCAGAGTCCAGGAGAGACCAGGCACAAGTTTTCAGTTGTCTTCTCCCACTGGAGTCACATAGACAACACCTAATTCTCCCAGCAACAATGTATGAAAAGATATACAAGATTTTGCCAACCATGGGAGCTTACCTGAGCCTTGGTGTCCAGGGTTTTTATTAGAGATCAGTTGTGTAGACATAAATTGTCTGCATTCTGATCTTACTCAGTGTCCAGCTCTTCCAAAGGTCAAATGATACCACATGGCTCAAGGTCCCCAGTAAACAAAGACATCTTATCAAGTGGGATTGCTAGGACTTTGTTGTTACCTCCCAGGAGCTGGTCAAGGGCTAAAACTTTCTTTGGAATGTACCAGGTTTGGACTACCTAGACTTGCTGACTTAATCCTTTACTGCACAATGATGATGATGAATTCCTGAACTGATGGCAACTATCCATTGTTACTAGACCTTGAGACCAAAGAGATTGGGCCAGATAGGTCTCAGAAGCAGAGATTTAATGAAAAGCAGAATCAGTCTTGATACTCATAGTGCATATTGCCTTAATTATAGCTATAGAGAACCAACAGGGAGAAATAGAATAGAGAAGGAAGGGAATGATGCATCCAAGCAAAAGAGAAGATAAAGGGAAGATCACCAAAAGCCAATGAAGAGCAGCTTAAGTCCCTTTGAGATAAAAAAAAAAAAAGAAGAAGAAGAAGAAGGAAGGGAAGGAGGGAGGGAAGGAGGGAGGGAGGGAGGAAAGAAGGAAGAAAGGAAGGGAGGAAGGGAGGAAGGAAGGAAGGAAGGAAGGACGGAAGGAAGGAAGTTAGGTCCTCACTCCAGGAGCTAGGGAGTTGGTAAGACTCAAGAAGGCTGGGAATAACTATTGATCTGTGTTCCAAAGAGAAGGGCACCCCAGGAGCCCAGGTCTGGTGAAAAGAATTGGAAGCAGGTTTTGGAAGAGACTAAAAATTCCATTCCCTTTAGCAGAGGATCTGACCTGAAACCACCTCAGACCAGACTGAGGTGCCTTGTCTGCGTCTTGCCCAGCCCAGGTGCAACAGGCTGATTCTAAACAAGATAGCCAAGGAACTACCGGAGCCCCAGTTAAGTAGAGAAAGCAGGGAGGCCCTTTGAGAAGGGCAAACCCAGCCCTCCATTTACATTTCAATACAGATTAAGAGCAAACAGAACAGAATTTGTAAGGATATCAGGTTAGGAGTTGAGGTTTTTTGTTCATTTTTGTTCTTTGTCTTCTTCTTGTATTTTTGTAAAAGAAATATTAGCAGAAAAGCTTTTTGGAATCTTCATAACTCTTCATTACTTATGGGAAGTTTGTTTGTGCTTCTAACACCTTTGTAATAAAAGTCAATTCTTCAGACAAAAACAGGACAGCAGCAGAGGGAAGGAATATCTGCTTTCTGTCAGACCTAAGGGGCTGAATTCCCAGCAAAGAAGACAGGAACTGGAAACTACAAGGAAGGGCTTGTAGCCCAGGATAGTGGAATGAGCCTGGGGGTTAATTAGCAAGGGCACCGTACCACACAAATCATTTGGCTAAAGGTGTAGACAGGGCTGTTCTGAAATTACTTCAGAGGATACGAAGTCTGTAGGCTCCAGTGTAAGTAACTCAGTCTAACCACTCTCCCCTTCCCACTCTCTTACCCCAAACATTTGCACAAGATATAGAATTCTCTTTGGCATTCACATCTGGGAAGCAAAAAAAAAAATAGGTCACATCAAAGTGCCCTCTTACACAACATTTAAGTGTAGCAGAGATCACAATACTGAACCCCTGTCTCTTCAAAGTTGTCACTTGACAGGCATGGTACCATCCCATTCTTCAGGAAAATCCTGCCTCCTCATGTTCAGAAAAATTTTCAAAACCTATGGATTTTCAAAACCTTGTTTTTCTCATGAAATATTGTAATGGCATTATGATCTTAAGTATTTAATTTGCTTTCTTTCTTAGATTCCAAGAGATGACCCTAAGACATTTAAACCTTGGTCTATCCCTATAGCATAACACTGCTGTCATTTCCTAAAAGGTAAGATCATTTAGCTGAAATATAATTACTCAGAAAGAAAAGACGAAAAAAAGATGAGCCAGTCCAGCAGCTTTTCAAACTGTGTTCTATGGAAATTTAGGATTCCACAAATGTATAAATCTAGTTTCGTTTTTAAGCTTTATTCAACATTTTAATATTTAAAAAATTTTTTTATTTATTTCTGAGACAGAGACAGAGCACAAGTGGGGTAGGGGCAGAGAGAAAGGGAGACACAGAATCTGAAGCAGGCTCCAGGCTTTGAGCTGTCAGCACAGAGCCCAACGTGGGGCTCGAACTCACAAACCGTGATATCATGACCTGAGCCGAAGTCGGACGCTTAACCACCCAGGTTTTAATTTTTTAACACTAAACATACATGGCTTTGGATGCTGACAAGGAAAGTCAGGATATTTTGCCCAAGAAAAACGTAGTAGCAGTTTTTCTTTTCATTTTATTGTTTTAAAAAGATTTTATTTTTAAGTAATCTCTATAAACAGCATGGGGTTGAACTCACAACTCCAAGATCAAGAATCGCATGCTCCACTGACTGAGCCAGGCACACGCCCCAGTTTTTCTTTTCATTTTAAAATAAAATTTAAAACAAGAACGCTGTGGTTTAAGATATTTTAAAGATCCTACTCCCTGATTCTTTTGAGAATCACATCTTGAGTGCAAAGCACTACATTGAAATCGATGGCTTCCTGCATTTATAATTAACTAGTGCTATTTAAAAGAGGTATCTAGGGGCACCCGGTGGCTCAGTCAGTTAAGGGTCGGACTCTTGATTGCAGCTCAGGTCATGATCTCACTGCTCATGGAATTGAGCCCTGTGTTAGGCTCGGTGCTGTCAGTGCAGAGCCTGCTTGGGATTCTCTCTCTTCCTTTCTCTCTGCCCCTCCCCTGCTCACTCTCTCTCTCAAAATAAATAAATAGCCATTTAAAAAAGCAAATAAATAAATAAATAAATGAAAGAGGTATCTAGCTGCATTTGTTGTGTTCTACTGCTATAGTTTTGTACTGCAACTTAACACAAAACTCAGAGCACTGACGGCTTTGGAAAGTGGCCACCAAAACTGCCTGGGAAATATCTGCTGACAAAAAGACATAAATTTTCATTGTTGGAAAATTAAATTGCTTTTCTACACACTTACTGGGCAACATTAGAAAGAATGAAAGCAGAAGAGAACTATATCATAGATCTAGAGAAAAAACATTTTCATCAAACTCTAATTTTCCAATTAAATGTCTAAAACAACCCATGCGTATTGAGACATATGTTTAACTACATTGTTACTTTTCACATAAGAACTTGCATTGATAAGTTTTGCTAAATCAGACTAAATAATTGATGATATTTTTGTTTCTCCTTTCATAATAACAACAAAAATCAAAATAGCCAATGTTTTAAATTATATTTTAATTATAAAATAGTAATTAAAACACATACACCCATGTATAGAAGACAGAATATCTAGTTCTTTATTCTCTCTCTCTACCTCTCTCTTCTCAAGTGTTAAAATTTAATATGGACACAATGGCAAATTCACTCTACTCCCTGTATAAAACAAAGTTTATAAAGTACACAGCATCATGCCCGACACTGTACTCACTAAAGGAAAGCTACACACACACACTCTCTCTCTTTCTCTCTCTCTCTCTCTCTCTCTTTCTCAGATGTACTAAAGGCCAAATTTTAACAAATTGGAGACCATCAATGAATAAACTGGGTTGTCAAGTTTTTGTACAAACTTCAAAATAAACCATTGTCACAGTACAAGACAAATTTAAAAAACAAAAATTAAAACCAAACCATAAATAGCTTTTTTACTACTTCACCACTTACAGCTATTTGTGTGTCAGAATTATCTCCATGCTGTGCAATTAAAATAAAACGCAGGGGCACCTGGGTGGCTCAGTAGGTTAAGTGTCTGACTCTTGGTTTTGGCTCCAGTCATGATCTCACAGGTTTGTGGGTTCAGGCCCCCCATGGGGCTCTGCACTGACAGCATGAAGTCCTTGGGATTCCCTCTTTGCTTCTCTCTGCCCCTCTCCTGCTCATGTGCTCACACACACTCTTTCAAAATAAATAAATAAACTTAAAAAATAATAAAAATAAAATGCAGATATACATTGCATTCTGATTCTTTAACTGTCAACTTTTACCTGCAATTTCAGATTTTCGCATTCTTCAAAGTAGCATTATCATTTTCACATATTTGCTTTATATGCAAGGGTTAAAACATTGACATTAAATTTATATACCACATTAAAATCATACATGTGTGGGTGTTTTCCCATAACATTTTCAACCTCTGCTAAAAATGTGTGAAAACCTTTGAGCTCATCCAGCTTCTTATAAATGAAGACATGGAGGCCAAGGAAAACTAAGTTACTACCTAAACATACTTATTCATATCCATAAGGCTTACCAATCCAAGTTTTCAACTATTCATTGTTTTCCTTACATGCAAAAGTTGAGGATTTGTACACTTTTATAATTCTCCTTTCTTTTTTTTTCCAGGTGTTTCAGCTTTTCACAAAGTGAAAAGATGGTTTGTTAATCCAAACTGATATATTGTCATGGAAAAAAAGACAAATTTTAGAAACATTATTCAAGCCCAATTAGGTTAACAAGATGAATCATTATTTACAAATTATTTACTTAGACATTTTAGCCTAGAGGCCACCAGTTGAGCTTTGCAATATCCACGGTTGCCAAGTTTAAGTTTGATTTGTTTCTGAAGATATCATGTAAATATTGCTCTGAAAGCAAATTTTTTCTTTCTGTATCCATCCAATCTAACTGGAATGACTAGTAATACAGGTTGCAATCCTAGAATGGAAGACACTTCTCAGTAAATAAATGTGATTACTTTTCTCAAGGATGTGTTTGATTGGGTGGCCACAGGTAGGGACACCACAAGAGATCTACAAGGTTTTGTTTTGTTCTTACTGTCTGTGGATTAGCTATGGGTCTGTGTCTGTGCATTTGACAACAAAGGAGTAGTATTTTCCTCATGTAGATCAGCTATTCACCTGGTTAACATTCTTTTGGAATTTGGAGATAAAGGGCAATGTAAAAACATTTTCTATGTATCACAAAACCCTTTAATTTTTTTATTTATAAAAAACATCCACTCTAGTGTTAGTTTCTGAAATACTTCACTGCTCAGTTTCCCATATTTTGAAGTGGGTAAAACAGAGCAAAAGAGTTTAATTGTAATCACCCCATATTGTCCTTTGGAACATCCAGGATCCACCAAATTCCATTAATGTGAGTTCTGGAGGCCTTCAGAAGAGGGGAAACTGGAATATGAATTGGGCCTTATTTGACCAGAAAGTCTCTGTCAGCCAGAACTCACATGATAAAGCTCTCCAAGCCATTGTCTGCAGAGGATGAGGCGAGGCTGACTGAGAGCACTGGGTGGCTCGTGAGTGAAGGCCAAGATTAGGCTGGTCATACAGCCTGGAGGGGGTTGTAGGTCACTTGAGGTGGTGAGTACATCGCTTTGAGGGACTGGGAGTCGACATGGCTGTCCACAGGCCTGTCCACAGGTCTCTATGCTGACTTGGGAGGCTCCACTAGGCCACAGGAGCCTAAGGGAGGAAGTGGGACTGGAGCACAAAGAGAAAAGAGACAAGAACAGAAGGGTCATGGGCAGGGCAAAAAATTACACAAGATTTTTGCACATGCGAACAGAAGAGCTGGGGAACTTAGAGGGAGTAGCCAGGGCAAAGTGATACAAAAGTTATTGAAAGTAATAAGAAAAGATTTTGGCTCTTGAAAATAAAATCCTTAACTGTGTAATCTGAGGTGAATATGAGAAATTTGTTTTATCATCTCATCATTTTAAACAATGGTAAATATAATTTATAATTTGTAAAATTTGGTCTGTTGGGGCTACAGATGGTTACTAGGTATTTATTTTCTATTTGCCACAGTTGAGAACTATGAAGCAGTAAACATAGAGGGGTCTGTAGAAAAGTTATTTATGTGAGTTGATGCACTAAAATCTGAATGGCATGGATGTCAACCAAATACTTTTTCAAAAAGGCACAGTTGAAACCACATACTTGAAATCAGTTCTTTGGACTCAATAAGCGTTGTTAATGGCTACTAAAGGTTTTAAATTAGTAATACATTAAAAAAATATTAAAAGGCAGATAGTACAAGGACTGATTCTTATACCATCCAGCCAATTCTCACACAAGCACAAAATATAACCACTTTTATTAGCTACTTTTTTTTCCTTCAGGAATAGAAGGTCCCAGAATGCCCAGCGACTCTTGTCAAGATTAAAGTTACTCTCAGCTAGTCCACACAGGGATGGGACATAATGACCAAACATCAGGACGGTAGGGGAAGTCTACAGTGTCAGGACAAGCCCTGGTTCCTGCCTGTGTTACACCTGCTAGACCCAATGAGTGAGGTGCTAGTCCCCCCACCCACCTCTGTCTAGACATTTGTACCCACTTCCCTATGTCAGCAGCACCCTGGTGCCTGTAACAGTGAGGAATATAACCCTTAACGTTCACTGTGGCTCTGTGGATCTTCCTATTTCTCCCCTGCCCGCCCCCCCCCCCCCACCGGGTCTGGGGCACTGGAGGCATTTGTACTCTGGCCTTCTGAACCTCAGTTCTCTGAGCAGGTTTTCTCTCGTGTAAAGGAAAAGCAACCTGATCCCAGCTCTACCTCTGGAACAGTGAAAATTAACATACGATCTGTCTCATAACTGGGAAGACAAATAGCATAAAGATATGATTTCTGATTCATAAGATGCCAAAAAGGAGTTTGAAAATCAGGCAGAAATAGTTGGAGACAGAAAATAAAGGCATTTTCTCAGTCTCTCTACACAACCTTGAATGAGCTGATACCAAGGTATCACTGAGTACAAAACAAGAATGTTCTTTTCCTTGGCAAAGCCACCATAGGACAGACATCCCCACACTCCTTGTCTTCATATTTAGGTGATATCATCAGTTGTCTACCTGGTCTTTCTCCAAACCCTTCTGCACATAGCTTCCTGGATAATGTTTCTCAACATCTGTAACCACATACCCTCATTAGGTAAAAGAGTTCTGTTCAACAGGACAGTTTCTTCTTCCAAAAAGGACTGTGCTATAATTTGTGTAGCAGTCAACACTTGTTTTTATCTGCCTGGGGTCTTTTCCTATGGGAAGTTTCTTGTCTTCTGCTCCATGTGTTCCAAGAAGGCTGCTGGGAAAGGCACAGGATAAGCTGGGTCAGAGTCTCTCCTGAGAATGACTCTTGAGGAAGGTACACAAGGTTAAAAGGCCAATGGAGCAGATTGCCCAGATGGCCAGCTATGGAGAGCAAGTCCACAAGCTCACTGCTAGGTCCTCAGAGGCGCCCATGTCCCTGTGCATCTCAAGGCCTGCTTCTTCAGTTCTGTCCTCAATTACGTCGGCTAGCCAGTATCTTTCCAGGTTTATTAGTTTCCTAGGGCCGCCATAACAAATTCCCACAAACTAGATGGCCTATATATTTATTCTTTCACAGTTCTGTAGGCCAGAAGTCCAAAATCAAGGTGTTAGCTGGGCCACGGATTTTAGGGAAGAACCCTTCCTTGCCTCTTCTGGTGATTCCTGGAGTTCTCTGACATTTCTTGGTTTGTCATTACATCACTCCAAACTCTGCTTCTATCATCATATGGCCTTCTTCCCTGTGTGTCTGGGTCCAACTCCCCTTCTCTTTTCTCTTAGAAGAACACTAACGATTGGATTTAGGGCCCACCCAAATCCAGTATGACCTCCTCTTAACCACTTACATCTGCAAAGACTCTATTTTCAAACAAAGTCACATTCTGAGGTTCCTGGTAGACACGAATTTCAGGGGAACACTATTCAACCCACTATGCCAACAAACCTTCTTGCTGAGGCTAACAGATACAGTTTTGGGTAGAAGTGATCCTTCCTCCATTCCACCCCTATTGTAACTCATTCTTCTATCACACCACCTACCTGTCCACATGTGTATCCTCCCTTTCTAGCCTGATGGCAAGAACTATATTTTACTCATCCTTTACCACAGGTTCTATCTCAAACTGAACTGATACTTGCACATCTTTGACTAAGGAAGACCAGAGATGCCTTATTCAAAGTATTTAGGAAAACTCTACTGTGTAACCCAGATACCCATGAGTCAGGAGAGTTAAGAAAAGTAAAAGGAAAGAAGCTATAGTTCTTTGACAAACAAATTACATTGCTATTGGAATTGGATTTTATTGTTATTGTTATTGTATTTTAATCTGTTAGAGTCACTATTTATTTTACTTACATATGTTAAGAAAAACTATCCAACACTTAGAAATGAGGGGGGAAAATACTGTGTGACCTTGCAATGTCATACTCCAGTACAATCTAATAAGCCCATTCTAGAGTATTCTGATGCTCTAGGGATGCCCTGTCCAATATGGTGACCATGAACGACATGTGGCTAAATTTATTTTTTTTTAATTTATAGTTTATTGTCAAGTTGGTTTCCATATAACACCCAGTGCTCTTCCCCACAAGTGTCCTCCACCATGACTATCACCCACCTTGCCCTTTCCCCCTCCGCCCTCAGTTTGTTTTCAGTATTCAAGAGTCTCTCGTGCTTTATCTCCCTCCCTCTCCCTAACACTTTTTCCTCCTTCCCCTCCCCAACACTTTTTCCTCCTTCCCCTCCCCATGGTCCTCTGTTAGGTTTCTACTGTTAGACCTATGAGTGAAAACATATGGTATCTGTCCTTCTCCGCCTGACTTATTTC
>JAQQST010001603.1:0-12179 GCA_028646485.1 Cryptoprocta ferox | reverse complement strand
CCTAGGTATTTTATGGTTTTTCGTGCAATTGTGAATGGGATCAGTTTCTTGATTTCTCTTTCTGTTGCTTCATCATTGGTGTAAAAAATTCAACCGATTTCCGTACGTTGATTTTGTACCCTGCGACTTTGCTGAATTCGTGGATCAGTTCTAGAAGGCTTCTGGTGGAGTCAGTCGGGTTTTCCATGTAGAGTATCATGTCTTCTGCAAAAAGTGAAAGTTTGACTTCATCTTTGCCAATTCTGATGCCTTTTATTTCCCTTTTTTGTCTGATTGCTGATGGTAGGACTTCTAGCACTTTGTTAAACAACACTGGTGAGAGTGGACATCCTTGTCGTGTTCCTGATCTCAGGGGGAAAGCTCTCCGTTTTTGCTCATTGAGGATGATATTAACTGTGGTCTTTTCATACATGGCTTTTATGATGTCTAAGTAAGTTCTTCTATCCCGACTTTCTCGAGGGTTTTTATTAAGAATGGATGCTGTATTTTGTCAAATGTTTTTTATGCATCTATCGAGGGGGATCATATGGTTTTTATCTTTTCTTTTGTTAACATGATGTATCACATTGATGGATTTGCGACTATTGAACCAGCCCTGTAATGCCAGAATGAATCCCACTTGATCATGGTGGATAATTCTTTTCATATGCTGTTGAATTCAATTTGTTGGTATATTGTTGAGTGTTTTCGTATCTGTATTCATGAAGGATATTGGTCTGTAGGTCTCTTTTTTTTTCTGGGTCTCTGTCTGTTTTGGGAATCTAACTGATGCTGGCTTCATAGAATGAGTCCTGAAGTTTTCCTTCTATTTCTATTTTTTGGAATAGCTTGAGAAGAATGGGTATTAATTCTGCTTGAAATGTCTAGTAGAATTCCCCAGGGAAGCCTTCTGGCCCCGGGCTCTTATTCGTTTGGAGATTTTTGATAACTGTTTCGATTTCTTCACTGGTTATTGGTCTGTTCAGATTTTCTATCTCTTCCCATTTGAATATTGGTAGTTCATGTGTGTTTAGGAATTTGTCCATTTCTTCGAGGTTGTCCAGGTTGTTAGCATATAATTTTTCATATTATTCCCTGATGATTGCATGTATTTATGATGGATTCGTTGAAATAGATCCATTTTCTTTCGTTATTTTGTCTATTGGGGGTTCTTTCTTTTCTTTCCAAGGAGCCTGGCTAGAGGTTTATCAATTTTTTTTATTTTTTCAAAAAAACCAATCTTGGTTTCATTGATCTGTTCTACTGTTTTTGGATTCTATATTGTTTATTTCTGCCCTGATCTTTACTATTTCTCTTCTTCTGCTGGGTTTGGGTGCTCTTCCTGCTCCCTTTCTTGTTCCTTTAGGTGCTCTGTTATATTTTGAATTTGTGCTCCTTTTAGTTTCTTGCTCTTAGGACTGCCTTTGCTGCCTCTCAGAGAGTTTGGATTGTTTTATTTTCGTTTTCATTTGTTTCCATATATATATTTTTTAACTTCTACTCTAATTGCCTGATTGGTCTAATCATTCTTTAGCAGGGTGGTCTTTTACCTCCATGTTTTTGGAGGGTTTCCATAGTTTTTCCTGTAACTGATTTCAAATTTCATACCATTGTGATCTGAAAGTGTGCATGGTATGCTCTCAATTCGTTTATATTTATGGAGGGCAGCTTTATGACCCAGTATGTGATCTGTCTTGGAGAATGTGCCATGCACACTCGAGAAAAAGTGAGTTCCCTAGTCTCAGGTGTAGAGTTGTAAATATATCTGTCAGAGCCATCTGTTCCAATGTGTCGTTCAGGTCCATTGTTTCTTTAGTGATTTTCTACCTAGTTGATCTATCCATTGCTGTAAGTGGAGTATTAAAATCCCCTGTCATTAGCACATTCTTATCAATAAGATTGTTTCTGTTTGTGATTGTTTTAGGTATTTGGGTGCTCCTGAATTCGCCGTGTAGATGTTTATAATTGCTACCTCTTCCTGATGGAGAGATCCTGTAATTAGTATATAATGTCCTTCTTCATCTTTTGTTACTGCCTTTACGTTAAAGTCCAGTTTGTCTGATATAAGTACGGCTACTCTGGCTTTCTTTTGACTTCCATTTGCATGATAGATATTTCTCCATCCCCTTACTTTCAATCTGTACATGTCTTCATGTCTACAATGAGTCTCTTGTAGATAGCAAATAGACGGATTTTCTTTTTTTATCCATTCTGCTACACTGTATCGTTTGATTGGAGCATTCATTCCATTTACATTCAGTGTTATTATTACAAACTATGAGTTTAGATTCATTGTGTTCTCTGTGGGGTTCATGTTTCTAGTGGTGTCTCTGGTACCTTGTATTCCTTGCAACATTTCCCTCATAGAGACCCTCTTAGGATTTCTTGTAGGGCTGGTTTGGTGGTGATGAATTCTCTCAATTTTTGTTTATTTGGGAAAACGTGTATCTCTCCTTCCATTTTGAGTAACAGGCTTGCTGGAAAACGGATTCTTGGCTGCATATTTTTTATGTTCATCACATTGAAGATTTCCAGCTATTCCTTTCTGGCCTGCCACGTTTCAGTAGATAGGTCTGTAACCACTCTGATAGGTTTCCCTTTGTATGTTAGGGCCCTTTTATCCCTAGCTGCTTTCAGAATTCTCTCTTTTTCCTTATATTTTGCCAGTGTCACTATGATATGTCATGCCAAGGTCAATTCAAGTTACGTCTGAGGGGAGTTCTCTGTGCCTTTTGGATATCAGGGTCTATTTCCTTGCCCACATTGGGGAAGTTCTCAACTATTATTTGATCAAGCACCCCTTCAGGAACTTTTTCTCTTTCTTCTTCTTCAGGAATTCCTATTATACGGATATTGTCCCATTTGATGGTACATATATGATGGTTCTAGATGGGACGAGAAGATCCCTCTCCGTCCTAGGCTGAGGTTTTTCTCTTCTCTCAAGACAGCTCTATGACCGTTTTCAGCCTGTCTTTCTTCTTCCCCTCGTCTCTTTGTGGCTCTGCATACTCCCTGATGCTCTGCACGGAGGGGGGCTCCCTGCCCTCCAAGCCTCTGGGTCCCTGCCCATTTTTATCTTCCCCAGTTCACCCTCACGCCCACACCTATGAGGCTGTCTTCCTTGTGAACTCTGTGTCTTTTCCTCCCACTCTTGTAGATCAGAGTATTGTGGCTTCAGTCCTTCTTAGTTTGATGGATGCGGCGGGTGAGAATTACACAGCTCCCTACTTCTCCACCATCTTGCCTGCAACCCTCTCTCCTCTCTTTCAAAATAAATAAGAAAATACTTACATAATATATGTAACATGATAACAGATTAGAGAAGATTCTGCTTTATAGAGATATAGAGATATTTTCTATGTTAATACAGTAAAGTACCCAATATTATTAAGTTTCCATTTTTCCCAAATTGATAGAAATATTCATGTAATCTATTAAATTTCCCAAAGGAGTTTATTTTGAATTTGAAGAAAAAGATATTCTAATTTAGGTTAAATTTATATGAACTACAATATCCAAGGAACTCCTAAGAAGTACAATAAAGTCAGAAACCTGATAATAGGAGGTTTTAAAAGTTAGTATAGAGGTTCATAATACACTGTAGTCTACAGAAGTTATATAGATAGACAAATAGAATAAAACAGGAACTACAGGGAATGACCCACATGTACACTGTCCCTTGATTTCCAACAAAGGTAGGAAGGAGGATTATGGGTCATTTTTCCTCTTTAATAAATTATGAAAAATGGAAATAAAAACCTTGACCCTCTCCCATTAAGCAAAAGCATGAGTTAGTGTAAAATCATATTTCTATATGTAAACATTAAAGTAATTATGCTTCATGAAGAAAGCATAGGAGGTTATCTTTGGTCTCTAATGGGGGAAAAATTGTTTTAATATATTTGTTAATTTTTGAATATTTTTATTTATTTTTGATACACAGAATCCTGGGGTGGGGGTGTCGAGGAGAAAGAGGGAGACACAGAATTTGAAGGAGGTCCAGCCTCTGAACTGTCAGCACAGAGCCAGACGTGTGGCTCAAACTCGTGTACATCAAGATTATGACCTGAGCTGAAATCAGACATGCCATGAAGCATGAGGAGGTTCTCTAGTATGACAAAAGTTTATTTCTGGATGTATGAGAAACTCCCTGGAAGACAATAGACAAGCTGTATATATTTATGTATGAACATGCAAATCATATATTACAGCATTATGATGATATGTATGTATACCTAATATATAATTTAAACAAGCAAAAGAAGCACTTTCCAAAAAAACAGGATATCCAAATGGATAATAAAATATAAACTTGAAAATTTCTCAACATCTTCTTCATCACGAAAATATACATTTTTTCCACAATACTCTTTCAGGATCAACCAATATGGAGATAATAAAAAGTCTGATATAAGAAGGTTTGCAATGGATTTATAGCAACTGGAATGTGTACGTAGGTGATGGACTCTAAACATGTTCGCCTTCTTGGAAAACCGTGGGGGAGTGTTTCCTGAAGCCAAACATACGCCAGCCTAGTAGGTTGACTTCCATTCCTAACAATACATCAGCATAAACCGACCTGTATGTCCACAGACACATCGCAAGACCGGTTCTGCCAGCCTAAGGCTGTGGCAACTGATGGGGCCTTAGCATGTGGTGCTTAAGGGGGACAGAGCTCTCGTGGTGTGGGGCCCTCAGCTGCAACCGAGTCCCCTGCATTGTCCCACGACTTCTGCTTATACTACACACTCGGACGACCTGCTGTGGGCTCCCCAGACAAGCAATACTTTTGGGGAGTTGAGATGCCCGGAAAGGTAGGTTTTTGTTCAAAGTTTAATCACTGTGGGAGGATTTTGTATATCTTGACTACAGTAATAAACACCAACATCCTCAGCCTCCACCATGCTGATTGTCAGGGTGAAATCTTTCCCTGACCCACTGCCACTGAACCTGTCAGGACCCAGGAGTCACAGTTGGAAACTGCAAAGATCAGGCGCCGTCGAGACTGTCCTCACTTCTGCAGGTACCAACTTAAATAGCTGTCTCCATCACTGTCCAGGAGGCTCTGACTGGCCCTGCAGGACATGCAGGCTGGCTCTGCAGGGATGACGGGCAGGGACAGAGGGCTCTGTGTCATCACAGTATCCTCACTGGATCCTAAAATAATGAGAGAGAAGTTCAAGGACACACACAGACCTTATTAGCCATTTTCCTGATTTTCCTTTTGTTAATTATTTCGGGATAATCATTTTCAAAAAGGAAATGACCCATATCATAATTAAAAAAGAATATTTACAAGGCACAAAAGTGATTCTTTTTCAAATTCATCATCAGACACTCGTCATTGTTCATTTTAGGTGGTTCTAAATCTCATAGGCAAAAGATCAAGTTCTTTTCCCTGGAGCATGAACATGTATGGTCAGAGTACACATGGGGAGCAGTGGGGTTGCTCTCACTCACCCTCCCCACCATATTCTCCTCTCCCATTCCCCCTCTGCACTCACCTGGGATCCAGAGCATGAAGAGTCCCAGGAGCTGAGCAGGGAACTTCATTTTAAGAAGCTGACTGATGTGCTCTCATAAGTCAAGGCAAGTTTAGGGGTGACCTTTTATCTCAGCCTTGCAAGGGAAGGTCCTCCCTAGGGGACAATATGCAAATCTCCTGTGGCTGCAGCAGAGTGGAAAGAGCCAACAAAAGGATAAAGGCTTTATCAAGTGCACAAGTTCACATAAAGTATGTTTTGGGGTTGGAGGAAAAACAATAAAGATCCATGTCTTGCTGTCTGTGGCAGTGTGAAGTAAGATCTGATCTTGGAAATCCAGGTCTGCAGTGAGGACCCAGGGCACTGGCCTTGATGCTCTAAGAAGCAGAGAGCCACTGGTTGTGTAGAGATGTGTGTCTAGCTAGGTTCAACCACTGGGAAGTCAAGGCCATCTTCCTGGGTTCCTGCCAGCTCATCTAGAGAGAAAATAGTTCCCATCAACACTGGTGGTGATCAAGAGGGTGTCTCCACTAGCAGATGATGTGCTACTAGTTCCAGTGTTGTCAGCTCTCTGTTGTCCCCAGGATAACTGGTTCAGAATGTAAAATGCACATGTTAGAAACCGCCATTGTAGGTCATCTGGGCAGTTAAATACCATAAAAGCACTCTGCAAGAGGACTTAACAGGGACAACCAAGACTTGTCGTTCATACTGAAAGCTAACAGCCCAATTTAAGTAAGAGGAAGATGGGGAAGATTTTATGTATCAGGCAGTGGATTTAAAATTCCTGGACATCCACGGATGGGTGTATATCCCATCATGCTTACCTCACATGTACCAGATAAATCGAAGGCATTTCTTAAAGGAAGAGCCTCTTAATATAGTGGTATCACAGAAACAAGGACTGTGTGTTCTATTTGGTGTTTAGAAATCTCTTCTCATACAGTCTTTCTCATCATGGAGGATGGGTTCTTTCAGGCCTTCCAGGTTCTTGTTTCCTTTGGGTGAAAACCTGAGTGTCTCCCCGACCTGAATGAGTCACAACCATGGCCATGAATGTAGAGTTTCAAGGGAGATTTGTATGTGAGAAGAGCAAGAACTGGAGACACTGTTTTAATATCTTCGGGTAACCCTTTCCTATGACTGATGTTTCCCTGCGATTTCCCCCAAAGATGCCCCTGCTTAGGGGCAGCAGATTACCCTACAACGGGGCAATCAAGTAGGGCATCCACCTGAATCTCCTACCCTTGTCAGTGATGGGAGTCATGATGGATTGAACAGCTCGTGAAAAATGGAGCCTATTTTAAATTAATTCACAAGGGTAGTCACTGTCCTTTGTTACTGAAAACAAAATAAAGAAACCTGTCTAGAGCAATGAAAAGGAAGAATGTGTGCCTCTAGGTAATCTTGGGTAACAACTCAAGTCAGACTTACCTGCCACAGAACACAAACAAATAAACACAGTTCTCCTGAGCTTATCCAAGACAGCTTGGCTCGACTATCTTCTTGACAACTCTACAAAATCAGAATAAACAATGTTGGAAAGTATAATTGAGTAAAAATGATGCAGTCTTTTCACTGTTGAGCTCTGTGGTAAGAATCTGTGTGGCCAGTGACACATGATGGTAAGCAGGCAGGAGGACAATAAATGGCTCATAATTCACAACTGATAATTTCATTTACCTTTTCTCTTTCGTTACCTTCTGGAACTTCTGTGTTTCTTTAACTTTTATTTATTATGCTACCAACTTCATTTCTGGGTCTTACTTCAGAAAATATCAGACTCCTAATTAACCATCCTGGAGTAAGAAGCCTAAAACATATGCAGGTGAATAAGAACAAAAAAATGGCATTGAAATGAAAACAAAGATAAAAGCAGAAAGAACAATATCATATACCTGAACCTAGTTTTAAAGGGTCATTCTGTCAAGGGAGACATTAATCAGTTTTACCTACTCTCCGGTATGGAAATCCAATTTATGGGGAACTGACTAACAGTACGAAACCCGTCATGATTTTTTTTAATTGCACATTGATTCTTAACATGTTATTTTCTAGAAAATATTTTAAGATGCATGAATTTGATAAAATATTTCTACTTCCTGTGGAAATTAATTGATTCCTCCCTTAGAAGTCTACCATTTTAACTGGTTGTTTTATTTCATAATCTGCTGCACTTAAGAATTCAGAAAATTCAAAATACGTAAGACGTCTTCTCTGATCAAACAATAAGGACTTGTGTTACTTATTTTAAAATTTAACTCCAAGGTAGTTAACATATGGTGTTATAACAGTTTCAAGGGTAGAACTTACAGTTTTATTTCTTCAATAACACCCATTGCTCATCCCAACAAGTGCCCTCCTTAATGCCCATCCCCCATTCAGCCGGTCGCCTGCTGAAAGACCCTCCAGCAACCCTCAGTTTGTTCTCTACTTTTAAGAGTCTCTCATGCCTTACATTCCTCTATGTGTTTATCTTATTTTTCCCTCCCTTGCCCGATGTTCATCTGTTTTGTTTCTTAAATTCCACATATGAGTGAAGTTAAATGGTATTCGTCTTTCCCTACCTGACTTATTATGCTTAGCATAATACACTCTAGTTCCATTCACTTTGTCGAAAATGAAAAGATTTCATTCTTTTTGGTGTTTGTTTTGTATTATTCCACTGTATATATATGTGTGTATATATATATTACATATATATAATATATATATATAATATATACACACCACAGCTTCCTTTTCCACTCATCAGTTGATGGACATTTGGGCTCTTTCCATAGTTTGGCTACTGCTGATAGTGCTGCTATAAACACTGGGATGCAAGTGCCCCTTCACATTAGCATTTTTGTATCCTTTGGATAAATACCTAGTAGTGCAATTGCTCCGTGTTAGCCTAGCTCTAGTTTTAATTCTTTAAGGAATCTCCATACAGTTTTCCAGAGTGGCTGCACCAGTTTGCATTCCCACCAGCAGTGCAAAAGTCTTCTCCCCTGATGTCTAGGCCTGCCTGTTGAAGACAAGAGGAAAGGGCAAAAGAAATGTATGTTTCCTTTAGTGAATATAATGGAACAAAAGGACCAGGGGATAATTTTAAATTAGTTTTTTCTGTATAGTTATAGAAAATCTCTTCCCACATCTACTCTTTCTTGTCATGTATTTTGTGCAGTCGTAGCCATGAGTTTCCAGTTTAAAGGAAGTTCTGTATGTTAGAACAAGAAAAAGAGGATTCACTCCTTTCAAGTTTCAGTGTATCCTGTACAATTCCACAGATTTTCATCGAAGATGCTCACTAGGGACGTGGGTGCTGGCTCACAGCAGCTAAACAGCATTAATTTCAGACTTCTTGCCCCCAGAGCTCGAACACTGGAGAATGTTGCCCTTTTTCCTCCCAACTTTGTGGTGCTTTCTTAAGGCAGGCTTGGATACTAATCACCCCACTTGGAAACTTGGATTGTGAGAAAAAGAGTAATAGTGGGAAACATGTGTTTTCCTTTGTTACAAATCAATGCCTGAAAAGGCTACTCTTACAAAGTATTCTTTACAATACTCCAGTTTCAGAGAGTTTTGTTATTTTCTGCAAAATTAGTGTAAAATCTTTAAGAGTCTCTGATTCTGGCTGTTTTTTTATCACATAATCTGTTGCCCTGAAATACACAACTCATGTAACATCCTATAGAATTGGTCAAACAGGTGTCACGTTTTTCCTATACTCCCTGAAGACAAAATGTGTGATATCTAACAAACCATTCTGTGCTCTGGACACCACAACGGCCCACTAGTCAAGCCGGTCATTGCAGCATGGACACAAATGATTACATCTGGTAAGGGACATGTGGGGTCTGTGTGGGGAACACAGCAGCTCTCTGTGTCTCTATATTTGACCTTCATCAGCTGAATGAGAAAAAAAAACCTGATACAGGTGGGTTTTGCAGTAGTTTGGTGTGTTTGGGTTATTAGTTTGGGGTCAATGAAACTGAAAGCCAGGGTGGAGTGAGTGTGACATGGGAAGGCAGTCTTGTAGGTGGGACTTCTGAGTCTGTGTCCTGTCTCAGGTGAGGAGTAAGAGACTCTCACACTTTCTGGGCATGTGTTCTGTACCCTGTACCCTTTGTGGGTCCAAGCAGTCCAAACCCACGCTGTTTTGTGCGAGCTCAGAGACACACAAAGGCCTCTTGCCTCCATGGACACAAATGTAGGTACATTCTGATTAAAGATCCAGTGATGTCATTGTCAGAGACCTGAGATCAACTCAGCCATTGAGGAGCATCCCAATCGCAGGTGAACTGGAGGGGATTCCTGCGCCTGAGGGCCCTGGGATTAAACGTGTCTGTCTCTTCAGAACAACTACAATGTTTTACCCATGAGAGGTTGACTCCCGGTGTCCAGGGACGTCGGGGAAGGCTCATGCACGTGTTGAATCCTCTGAGCATATAGGTTCTCTCCAAGCACTGAGAGAACCAGGCATGTTTACATACCTAACTTTTCTTAATTCTCAAGACCTTACATTTCATCTGCCCATTATGAAACTTTATCCAACTATTTGACTTAGTTTTGTTTCCTTTTTCTTGAAATCAATATAAAAATTCTACAGAGGTACACAATTCATTTATTAGGTGGGAGAATCGTGTGCTGGAGATGAAGGCATTATGTCTGTCAATGTTAAACTCTGCTGTGTCTAGTGTAACTGGACAAAGTAAGACAATATTTCCATTGCTACCCGTGAATTCCCTGCCTGTTAAGTTTTCTCTTCCTCTTCGACCCTGCCCTTGGCTCTCCTTTGGAGCAAGGGGAGTCCCTTCTCTAACCGTGTCCTAGGGGCCACAGCTTGTCTGAAAATTTAATAATTGCTTATACCGCCTGTTAGGACCTTGTAAGAAAGGCTGGTTTGCTTGAGACGTATGCCTTCTAGTCTTTTAAATTTAAGTTAAAGCTACCTTTAAACAAAGAATTGGAGACTTGAAAGAGAGAGATTGAATTTAGTATTCCAGAAGAAAAAGAGAATAATTTTCTTTGGATTTTTTTTTTTTTTGCATTTAGAAAAGCTAGTCTACTTACAGAAATATGGAGTGTGTAAGCTGCGAATCTCAAATTTACTGTTTCTTCCACATTCAGCTCTGTCAAGAATCTACGAAATTTTATAAAAAATTTGAAGAAGAGAATATTAGACCCTTTGGAATAAGCAAGATCAGATTAAATCATTTTAGTTGATTTTCAAAAATTACCTGAAATTCTCTTTGACCCCTTCTTTTTATTCCAGTTGTTAACACCAGTTGAATGTTCAGACCAAGAAACAGGGAAGAGCTGAATGAAATACTCAGTGGCCATTCCGTGCCTTATAAGAAAAATACAGTCCCTGTCTGCATGAGTAAATGAAAAGGGTGACTGTGTGTCCTTTGCAAGCAACAGCTGCCCACCAGTGACCATTATATCCATTTGGCCTTTTGGAGGTAGGAGCTCAGGGGACTCCAAGGTTCAAGTGCTGTTTGCAGCTTCACCTGCCTTCATTTTGTAGTGCTTCCACAAATCTGCACATTGACTCTTCTAAAGCACCTACTCGGCCATGCACAGAACAAGGATGAGAAATAAAATAAAATACAAAATAAAGTAAAAATAGAGAGAATAAATTCATAGTATCCTGGAGCAGTCACATTATGGAATTATGAGATTTCACAAAAAAAAAAAACCTACAGGCTATATAATTGATGAGAAACTGCCTCGGGCACATTTCCCCCCACATTTCCTATTCTTACCTTAGTGAGGGGGGGATCAACCTCAACCCACAGAGCGTCTCTCTTATGTTCTAGAAATCCAGCAGTGCTAGGTAAAATTTTAGACTGATTATTTTCATAAACTATTTTTCCCATCGGTGAGAGAGCCCTGCCTGGGGACCCCATGAACAAGATTGGAGGGTACTTTTTATTCTATTGTGTTTAACATTTGTCTTTGACATTAAGAAGGAATCACCTTTGGTGTCCCTGATATTGGGACAAGCCCATCCACCTCTAGGAAGACTGGTCTAGCCTTGGGACCAGGTGTGAAGTTAGGTGGTTTAGGGTCAGGCTCAGAGCAGAGGAGGGCGCTGCAGCAGGTGCAGCCCCCAGTGCACGCAGCCCTGCCCCTGGGGCCAATGAGGATACAGAGGCCTTGAACAGTGACATCAACCAACAAAATGGACCCAATTCATACTTGGAGGACACTGTGCTGAAGATTATAAAATACACATTCCCTCAAAGCATTTGCTGTGATAGAGTACAATGTGGGCCACCGGTTATGTCAATCAAATTAAAATGGATACAAGTCATAAAAAGTTATTCTATGGAAAGAGGGAAATATATTCAAAACCAGTAACAGAAAGGTATCAAAAATCCGCAAATGTTTAGAAACTAAGTAAGAAATTTCCGAGTAGAAGTTGGGTCCATAAAGAACAAAAATGGAAACTAGAAAGTTTTTTGAGTTTAAAGAAAACACCGTATATCAATGTTTGTGGGAGACAAGAAAGCAGTGGGTTTATAGGTCTGAATTGATAACAATTAACATGCATCCTAGCAAAGGAGTTTCAAACCAATCACCCAGGCTTCCATGATGTGTGGGCTCCTTTCTGCTTGATTTCTATATAGGTTTTCCCAGAGCCTGTCAAAGCAACCAGAATTGAAACATTGGATCTAACTGTACTTGTCATGATATTCATTATCTTGGAAGAGGCAATCATCACTA
>JAQQST010001602.1:0-12179 GCA_028646485.1 Cryptoprocta ferox | reverse complement strand
AAAAAAAAAAACAAACCTCCAGATCTATTACATCAGAATTTCTGGGATTGGAACCTAGGAAGCAGGAATTAAAAATCTCAGAGGATTTCAGAGGGCAGCCAAGTTTGAAAAACCCTCATAAAAAATAACAGTTATTAATGTCTGACATGAGCTCAGTATTTTACTGGCCACTCAATTTGGCTATGAATTTTGTAACAGACAAAACTAGGTGAAAGGTAGATTGTTGTTTTTATAAAAGCAAGCATGTGCATTTTCCAGGAAAAAAGTTAATAATGCAAGATTTTTTTTGTTCACATTAAACCAAATAATTGTACAATATGTTATTTGTAATTGCAGTTAAATTAAATCAGCTTTACTGTACCCCTGTTTTTGTTATCTCAGATGAATGCAGTAATGGTTTGGTAGTAGACCTGTTATCTAATCCAAGTTAATAAGAAACTTCCCCCGAACTTTGACTGATATTGCTGGATATTTGTCTTTAGTAGTGTTCCCATAGTCTTTACCAGGTGCTAAATTGTAGGGTTGAGTTTTCTGGTGACTGTGTTTGTTTTCTTTTTAGAAGAGCCAGTCTGTAAGTGAGGAAAACAGAGGAGACAGCTAGAGCATCTGGATGCAGCTGTGTAGAGTTTATCCTAAGGAACTTCCCAGTTACATACAAAAAGAAAGTGTTTTTGTTTGTTTTTTGTTTTGTTTTGGTTTGGTTTTTTTTTGCCTAGGGTTTAGTTGAAGTGAATTTCTATTCTGCATATAAAAGTGTCTTGATATCTCGATATCTCACTTAAAAGTTTAAAAGCATGATACCTGTATTGTTTCTTTCTGTGACTGATTAGGTTATAAAGTTAAATAAATTTAGTGAAGATCATCTGAGTGAGGGGAGACTGGGATGAGGGATTAACCTGAGATAATTATAATCAGGGTGTTCTTTTTTATGTCATTAACTTATGTCATAGAAATGTTGTGTATTAGTTATTGATGTCATTTTGGATTGGAAGAGGATTATTTGTTTTTGGAAGAGGCATGGAAATGAGGATTAAAATAGTGATATTTACTAATAGGTTACTCCATATAGGATACTGAGGTAAGGAAGTATGCTGCAAGGCTATGATTAGTACAAGGGCAAAAAAAAAAAAAAACAAAACTATGTAACACAATTAGTATCTAAGGAAAAACAATTCTACAGCCATAGACTATTATTTTTATCTATCTAGATAGATAGATATAGATAGATATTTAATTTTTATTTTAGAGAGAAAGAGATTTGGGGAGAGGGGCAATGGGAAAGAGACAGAGAGAGAGAGAGAGAGAGAGAGAGAGAGAATCTCAAGCAGGCTCCACGCATGTGAGGCTCAATCTCATGAACTGTGACATTGACATCATGCGCTGAGCCGAAATCAAGAGATGGACACTTAACCAACTGAGCCACCCAGATGCCCCTTTTTAATCTACTTTTGACCAGAAAGAAAATACTTTGACACAATTCTGTTAAACCTATCTCAAGAAATGCTTTTCTGCATACGAAAAATGAAATGAGGCTCGATGCACATAGTTGTCAAGAATGTCCTATACAATGAATGAGATTATGTCTACAATTGCATAGGATAGTGTTAAGACAATCTATATTTCTGATGAAAGTCTCATGGTGGTTTTTAATATTTTTCTAATTTTACTAAATTTCAATTACAAAGAGCATTGGCCCATACTAAATTAATGTAACTTGAAAGGAGTTGAAAACAGAATAAACTGAGAATTTCTGTTATAAATCAAGTGATTCTAATAACTCTATTTATGATGTGTCAAATTCTTGAACAAGAAGATTAGCTTAATTTAGCTTTAGGTTTATTTATTGTTTGGGGGCCAAAATGCACACATTTCATAATATGAGAAGTTTATCTTTTGTGATGGATTACTCACAAAAGGGATCCCTAGAAGATAAATTTAATTGCAATAATAGCTACAATAAAAGGAGAGAAACATTTTTCATTTAGATTTACACATATAATTTTTTTTTTCTAATTTTGTCCTTCCTGTCACCAAGAAGCAGTCTCAGAATTCCAACTTGTTCCTCTGCATGTTATTGATCATTTTACTATTTCCTTTTTCAGTCAGTGGAGAGACTTAGTCTTCCATGTCAAGCAGCTCTGGACCTCAGTTCTAATTTTACCAAGGCTTAAGACTTTTGACCTTGGGTGTTTCTGTAAAGAGTCAGGGCCTCAATTTCCTCATGTGAAATAGGGATAATAATGGCAGGACTTCAATAAATGGCAATTGTCTTTATTTGCTTAGGTTGATGCTTATGTTAAGAATGCTGTTTCATAATAACTTGGGCAATAAAATTACTAGGGTATTTATTCTATAGGGTAGATTATCATTTTATTCTGTTAGTGTTACATATCATAAATCCTTGTCTACTTTAACTAATAAATCTATCCCCAGACCTTAACTTTTTTATTCTCACCCCTTGTAGAGAAAGTACCCATAGACTGATACTCATATTTTCTTATTCTCAAACTTCATTTGTGCAAAATTAGCTCATCAAATGGCCCTTCCATTTCTCCCCTCCTTCCAAAGTTTCCCATTGCTTTCTATGCAAGTGTCTTTTTTTTTCTTTTAAATTTTCTCAGGCAAGATTATCAGCCACTTTTATTCTTCCTTCTCCACGTGTTGTATCTCATCTGTCACCAAAGTCACCACATTTTTTCCCCTCTCAAAGCATGTCTCTGACTTTTTCTCATGTAATTTCTACTGTCATTTCTGTCTGGGCCCTCATCAACTCAGTCCCTTCTCTTTACCCATGATGAAGCTTAATCAATGAAAAATGATATACACATAAATAATGTGGAGAATATATATTTCATGTTCTGAGAGTTGAAAGTCTAATTAGAAGCAATAGTTTTAAAATAGCTAGTCAGATTTGAAACTCGTGCTTTCTTTCATATTAATTTAAATCATCTTAAATTGATTTGGCTTGATCAGTGAATAATTTTTTTAACACTTTACTGATTTTTTCTTCAGTTGGTACTCAATCTTTATTCAAAGACATAACCCAGTTTTTTACACTGGAAAATATGCCAAATATAACATGATACAGTATTCTCAAGGCAAGTATCTAGTCTTATTGACAAAGTTTCTGCAGTCTGTATTACTTTATACTTTTAAATGATTCTCTTGATAAAATTATATTACAAAAAATAAAATTATTCCTTTAGTGCTAACACACTTATAATCTTATTATAAGGTTGTGTGATTATATGACACTCCCATATAAGTTAAGAGAGAGAAAGACAAATATGATTTCACTTATCTGTGGACTCTAGGAAACAAAACAAATGAACAAACAAAAAAACACTCAAAATACAGAAAACAACATGGTGGTTGCCTTAGAGGAGGTGGGTAGGAAAATGGACAAAGCAGATGAAGGGGATTAAACTTCTAGTTTTAAGTCACAAAGATGAAAGGCACAGCATAGGGAATATAGCCAATAATATTGGAATAACATTGTAGGGTGACAGATGGTGACTAAACTTTTTTATCAGGCTATGCAGTTGATAGTTGAGCTACCCTCCCTGAAGCTTTTGTCTACCTTGTCATGGCACACTCTTCATGTTTTCCTAGGATCCTGACTTTTCACTGCTTTTGCTCTTTCCCATGCTCTTCAAATGTAGACAAGTCCCAGATTTCCATCCTTGACTTTCTAATTTCCTTTCTCGTCTCTCCCCTCCCCTGTTTTTCTCTTTCAATCTAGACTATCTCCCGGGAAATTTTTATTACCCCCCTTCTAGCTTTGTATCAACTATGTCAATGGGTAGGACTCCTCAGGTGTGGCAAGTCTGTTTCACTAATTCTAATCTCATTGTCCTGCTTACAGCACTATTGAGTAATCACAGAATTTCCCCTCAAATTTTTCTTTTGACAGATATTCAGAAATTCTAGACTTAGATATAAAAATTTTAAAGTACTTTATAATGGTTTCAGTAAGAATTAATTGAGCACAGCCTCAGCATTTAGGCACTTTGATATATAACTTTACATTTGTATAGACAGGTAGATTTTTAAAAATTTCCACTTGAAGCATTTTTGTTTGTCACAACACTTGGTAGGTAGAGCAAATATTTTGATTCCTATCTTATAAATGAAGAGACTATGAAAATCTTCAAGAAACTTGCCTGGTTTTTTGAATTGCATGATAAAGATCTTTCCACAGTTTGATCCTGCCTTTCTTATCCTGAAGTAAACTATTCAAATTAATCAATAATCATCCTATAGTTTTTGCTTTTTATCATTGTCGACAATGCTGTATTTTCAAATTACCAAATTAAAAACACTGACTCTGATAAGAAGGTATAGACATAATTATGACCTGCGTAAAGGTCATATTTTGTTTGAATTACACAGTTTATTGTTCTTAATTTTTGAATGTTTATGACACAGTGCAGAGTGTTTAATCATCTATAATTATTTTTATTTTCCCTATTTCTTCCCCACCCCCAATTTATATATTCACTGAAGGCAGGGACAAGATTTTTGGGAAAATATTACTGTGATTTCTCACTTGGTCTGTACTATATTAGTTAACTAACTCAATGTTGTGGACTGAATGTGTCTTCCCAAAATCCATATGTTGAGTCCCTAATCCCCAATGTAACTGTACTTGAAAACAGGTGCTGTGAGGAAGTGACAAAGGTTAAATGAGGTTATAGGTTGAGACTCTTTATCTGGTAGGGCTCATGCATTTACATGAAAAAGAGATACCAGGGCTATCCAGTTCCTCCATTTGGGGACACAGAAGGTAGATGACCCTCAGCAAGTATGGAAGACAGCTCTTACTAGGAATCAAATCCACTAGTTGCTTCATCTTGGACTTCTTGACCACCAGAACTATAAGAAAACAAATTTGTTGTTTAAGCCATCCAGTTTATGGTATTTTGTAATGGCAGCTGAGGTGACTAAGACACCTACAGATTGACGGTTTCCTTTTCTAATTAGAGAATTAACTATGATCAATGTGGGGTAGGGATGGAAATATTCGAGTCAAAAAAGAGTCAAAATATTCTTGTGTTTTTAAAATCTATGTCAGAATTTAACTGACAGCTTAAATTAAATGTTATTCTGTGGTTACATTTTGAAAATTTTTTGAAATAATTCTTTTCTGGGGTGCCTGGATGGCTCAATGGGTTAAATGTCCGACTTCAGCTCAGGTCATGATCTCACGGTTCGTGGGTTCGAGCCCCGCGTCGGGTTCTGTGCTGACAGCTAGCCCAGAGCCTGGAGCCTGTCTTCGGATTCTGTATCTCCCTCTCTCTCTGACCCTCCCCTGCTCATGCTGTCTCTCTCTGTCTCTCAAAAATAAATAAAAAACATAAGAGAAAAATGAAATAATTCTTTTCAAAAACCCTCAGGACTGATGAAATTCCAATATTGCGTTATAGAAAAATCTAATTAAAATGTGGACTATTATAAGATTTGCACTTATAAAAGTGATCAGAAAGAAGTAAACTACTTATTATAGAATTTTTCTGAAATATATTTAAGTACTAATATGGATCCCAGGAGGATAAAACCATAGATACCTTATCATTAGCTACATACACTGAAAAAAGTCAATAAAATATATCACAAAGAATTCATATATAGTACGGTTCTAAGAACTAAAAAATGAACAACAAAAAAGAGTGAGATTGGGAAGCACAGAGAAATGCCTTTTCCCCCCATCTAATCCTCAGAACGTATAGCCATTGCCTTAATCACTATGTAAATCAAAGAATCTATAGAATCTGTCTTCTAACTTTAAATATATTTGCTCTCACATCATCTGTCTTAAATGGCTTTTAAAAAGAAAAAAAGTTTGTGAAATTTAATTATACATTTTAAAGTTAATAAACTTAATAAACTACATGTCTATATATATACCAAGGAAGCTGCATTTTGATAACACAACATTTTATTTAGTTCTGTCAACATTTCCCCCAAACAAATGTTTCATAGTGAACATCTCCATCTAGTTAGCTAATGAGCCCCTATGATGTTACCTTGGAAACTGCAAATTATCTGTCCTTCACTATTTAGGCAAAATTTTAGAAAAAAAAAAGTGGCAAAATTAAATCTCAAAACTGCCAATATAAGATGTGCATCTGTAGCTTCAAATGTAAATTATGAAAAGAGACTAAATCTCAGACTAGAACAAAAAAATGTATCAAAATATACTTTAGACTTTTAGAAATTTCAATTGACTTTAATATCCTAGACATCATTTTCAATTTTTTAGAAAGCCCCTCTTTCTGGAAATTTCTCTACCTAAAAGTTCACTTTTTAAGTTTTTTTTATCTTTTAGGAAAGTATTTACCACTTTACTAGCTAGTAATAAAAACATTTTGAATTAAATATGGCTTAAAATGTTACCACAGAGCATCACATTTGAAAGCTTACTTTAAAATCTAATGCTTTTTATGAGAAGGTTTATTTTTCTCCTATTTCAATGGTGTAGTGGCCTGAATGGTGGCCTCTGAGAAGATATGTCCATGCTGAGCATTTGAAAAAATGACCTTAATTGGAAAAAGGAACTTTGAGGATATAAATAAAGACCTCCATATGATATCATCCTGGATTATCAGGGTTGGCTATAACAACAGATTCTCTTATAAGAAGCACATAAAGAAGGCCATGTGAAGACAGAATCAGAGAGTGTAGTGACACAGTCACAAGGCAAGGAACACCTAGAGCCACCAGAAGTTGGAAGAGACAAAGAAAGCTTCTCCTATAGATCCTTCAGAGGAAACACAATTATGCCGAAAACCTTAACTTTGGACTTCTAACCACCAAAAATATGAGAATAAATTGCTCTCTTAAGCTAACATTTGTGATAATTTTTACAGATACCCTAGGAAATAAATATCCTTTTTCAAGTTTGATAGTTTGCTTCTTTATATTTCTGGTCTAAAACAAAGCTAGAAGATGTTACAATGAGACTTGTAATCCCACAGACTCCCCATTTTGAGTCCATTCTTTTGGTCAAAATCCTGTTGAAAAGACTGAAAATTTTAAGTTAAATGTAAGATTCTAGATCTCTAGAATTTTACAAGTAAAAAGGACTTACAAATATTAGAACACAGTCACTTCATATTTAGAAGACAAGTCCAGAGAAGCTTAACTGTTTGCTTCTGTTCATAAAACCAACACTGGACCCCAGCCTTTGAACCTGCTGGCAATTCATGAATGAATGGCTCTGCTAGTCACAGCTGGGGTTACCAATCTACTGCTTTTCCCCTGGTGTAGTCTGCTCAAGCTGCCTTAACAAAGTATCATGGACTG
This sequence comes from Cryptoprocta ferox, assembly GCA_028646485.1. Lineage (NCBI taxonomy): Eukaryota > Metazoa > Chordata > Mammalia > Carnivora > Eupleridae > Cryptoprocta > Cryptoprocta ferox. The sequence goes on along the minus strand of JAQQST010001602.1, from coordinate 4,874 downwards.
AGTTGCTTAAACAACAGATGTTTACTTTCTCATGGTTTTGGGGACTGGAAGGCCATTATCATGCTGAGAACTCTCTTCCTGGCATGTAGACCGCTGCCTTCTTACGTGTCCTCACATGGCCTTTCTTTTGTGTTTGTATGGAGAGAGAGAGAACACTCTGAATTACTGGATTAGTGCCCACTCCTATGACCTTATTTAACCTTAATTATCTCCTTTTAGATTCTGATTCCAAAGATGGGTCCATAGGGTCATACTGAGAGTCAGGGTTTCAAAATATGTATCTAGGGGGACACAACTCAGTCCATGATACCCATCACCATGCTTAGGTAAAAAAGAGCATGTCCTAATGTCCCTTGGATGTGGGAGAACTGAAACAGTTAATCAATGTTGTCTCCTTTATCAAAAGATTTTAGATAGACCTTACAAGAAATCGACATCATGCCCAAAGAAGATTGAGTTCTCTGTTTTTTAAAATAGGAATCATCTTTGAGATAGCTATCCAAAAAATAATGATAATAATAATAAGAAAACTCCTCAAATTTGCAGTAGTAACTATAATTTTCAGTCAAAAATAATAACCTTTGTTCTATATAAATGCATTTATAAAGCAAACATTTTGGAATTCCATTGTAGATACGAAAGGAAAATAACAAACAAATGGGATCGAGAAAACAATTTGAACATATTAGCTCCTTTAAGAACAAGTTCCTCTTGATGTTTTCACTGCTGTTCTTACCCTAATTCTTTCTTTTTTTTTCCCCCATGAATACTGCTCAGTCTTCTGAAAACTGCCTGATTGAGGATTTCTATACAGGCAGGGAAGGTCAGTAATGGATATTTTCACACTTTAGCCAGAAAGAACAGAAAAGAATCTTCAAAGTTTGTAATAAACAGAGCAATCTTCAGGGATCAGAACAGCCCCTTAGATTCATTGCCAGGTGTCTTTGCAATCTTAGCTTCTTCAGAAGGTACCCAGTCATATCAGCTACTTACTCTGAGTAGGGAGTCCCTAGTCCTGCTGTCAGAGAGTATCTAGGGGGAAAAAAAAAAGACATGGCTGCTGCAGGCATATATTATACCTGCCAATTTCCCAAAATGAAAATGAAGGTGATATATGGTGTCCACAGGGTATTAAGTTATTTTTTCCTATCTACTCCTTTCTCCCCCCACCCCTTTCTTTTTTTTGGTCTGAATGCCTTATATTCCCTTTTCTCCCTCAATATATATCCTTGGAGCCCTTGTCCTCTTTTATCACTCAGATGGGTGTACCAGAATCAGAATTAGAGAGCCCCAAATAACACTTCTGATATTTCAGCAGACAAGAAAGCACTGATATGGGTGGCTCAGTCGGGTGGCGTCTGACTTCGGCTCAGGTCCTGATCTCACAATCTGTGGGTTCGAGCCCCGCCTCGGGCTCTGTGCTGACAGCTCAGAGCCTGGAGCCTGCTTCAGATTCTGTGTGTGTGTCTCTCTCTGCCCCTCCCCCACTAGCTCTCTGTCTTTGTCTTTAAATAAAAGACATAATTTTTTTAATTAAAAACAAAAAAAGCACTGATAATAACTTTAGTGAAGTGTCCTCTCTCGATTACCTGAAATGTGAACAGAGATGTCAGTCCATGGGATGAGGCAATTCAATCTGTTGTAATGTGGCGTAAAAAACGGTCAGGCCATTGTAAGTGGAATGGAAGCAAGAGACAATGTACTTCTGAACTTATTTAGCGAAATGTGTTAATCACATTATTTATTAAGGTTTGGACATGGTACTTTCAATTTCATTTGGAGGCAAGGCTCACTGAACTGAAGTTTGAAAATCTAGACTTGATTTGAGAAGCATGAGCTCAATTAAATAATAAGCTTATCTTCTAAAGATGTAATTTCTTATGCTTATTAGGTAGCATTTTAAATACACAGATCTAAAATAGCATTTAGTATAAAGTATAGGAGTTACACAATTTTTTAATGTTCATTTATTTATTTTTGAAAGCGAGACAGAGCACAAGCAGGGGAGGGGCAGAGAGAATCTTAAACATGCTCCATACCCAGGGTGGAGCGCAACATGGGCTTGATCCCACCACCCTGGGATCATGACCTGAGCTGAAATCGAGAGTTGATTGCTTAACCAACTGAGCCACCCAGGCTTCCCTAGAAGTTACACAGTTCTGAATGATAGAAAGTTAAAAAGCATTTGTATTCACACTGACAATGCAAGTTAACCAATCAATGAGTTTTTAAAAATATTTTATTTGATTTTCTTTTAAATAGAAATATTCATTCTGAAAAGCAAAATAAGACCTGTGAAGAGAACTCAGTTTTATCTTTCCAGAGCACATCCAATGAAATTACCTTAAACAGATACATAAAGACACAACCTCGAAATCCATCTACAGGAAAGGCGGGATTAATTATTACTCAAATTATAAAATATCTCACAGATCTTTAAAAATAATGATTAGGTTATATATATATATTTAAAAGTATCTCTAATGTAGTATTTTTAAGAAAGTGAAAGAGGTAAAGAAAACAAAAGGCCTAGGATACATTTGATAGGAAATTGTACTTTTTTTTCTTAGTAAAGGTAATAAGGTCTGTGGTAAATAATTTAGTAAATTTCATATTGTCATTGAGTTTAATGAAACATTGGCATAAAATGTGCTCTTGAGTTACATATTATAAACTCCATTATTAACAGTGTTACATTTATCCTAAGCCTATGAAGGAAAAAATAAAAGAAAATCTCCATTTGTAGACAGTTCATTTCATCTTCAAATATCAAGATAGACCTCCTGAAAAACAAAATCATTTAGAACCACTCAAAGTCCACTCTTTCTGTGAATTGAGTGATAGTAAATAAGACTTAGAAAATTAGAGTGCTTCCTATTCTTTATTCTTTCAAGACACGAGATTCTCAAAGGTGTGTGTGTTTGTGTGCTAGAGACCGATTCAATGATGTAAATATTTTGTTTCCTTCCATAAGGTCAAGAATTCATAAAACTTAATAAATACTTGCCTTACTCTTTTTGTAAATCTTTTCTTTTTTTAATGTTTATTTATTTTTCAGAGAGAGAGAGAGAGAGAGAGAGAGAGAGAGAGAGGGCAAGCACAAGTGGGGGAGGGGCAGAGAGAGAATGAGACATAGAATCCGAAGCAGGTTCCAGGCTCTGAGCTGAGATCATAACCTGAGCAAAAGTTGGATGCTTAACAGACTGAATGACCCAGGCGCCCCTGTGTACTTGCCTTACTCTTAATCCTCATTGAAAGGTAATAAACATACAGGGTGCTTTGAAAAGATTCCACTTATTTATCTAATCTAACATAAAACCTATTTGGTCATCAATAATGTATTCAACGAATGTTTTCCTACATTATTTAATGTCAGCTGTCATGCTAGGCATTGCAGTGATATATACCATAGAGCCTCTGACGACCTCTCCTAAGGAAGGTAAATTAATAGTGGCAAATCTGATAACTGGGCATGTTGTGAACTATATGAGTGAGAAGAAGAAAGTAGAAGCATGTTCAGTCAGTGATCACTATTAGTCAATGTGCTCAATGGGAAAATAAGGGCCAGATTTTCTCCATATGCATATAATTAACATAACTACAAATATTTAGGTAATGGTGTATATTATATTTATGCTATATATATTTTTCTCATGGATATCTGCTCATTAGCACAATTTCCATATTATATGAACAAAACACTGATTCAGAGTTGATATCCTGGCTAAATTCCAGGACCTCATAACAGGCAAACCTGTCTGGCCACTTAAAGCTAATTTTTACTTTATATGATGCTGATAAAAACCGCTCACGAGTTTACAACATTATGACTCTAGTAAACGGTCTTTGATTCCAATGAACCAGAAAAGAAATCAATGGTACAGCCAAGCAATGGAATAAATGTATCTTATCATTAAACATCTGGCATCTGGACTCAGGTTTATTTTATTAGTTGGATGACCCTGGATCAGTTATTTAACATTTCTGTGCTTTAGTTGCCTTTTTTGCTTTTATTTATATTAATGGTTCTCAACCAGGGGCAATTCTATTTGTCCACTCCCACCCCCTGAGTACATTTAGCAATATCTGGAGTCTGTTTATTTGTAGATACTATTATAATCTAAAAGTACAGTTTGAATATGATGCTTGAGGGTCCTACAATGAGCCAGATGGCCCTGTACAACAAAGAATTATCTGGCCTCAAATACCTACAGGGCCAGAAACCCTCATTTATATAGTGGCCACTAGCATACTTTCTGTAGGGCTCTATAACATGAAAGGTCTTTACATCTGTCTGTGAGTGTGTTGTTATGTATTCTGTCTACACAGCTACCCTCTCCTTAACCTATATACTCTCCCTAATTCATTCAGATCCACTGTTATCCTTGCCTTAGGATTCTCACACCAGATGCACTTTCTTCTAGAAGCAATATTCCCCCCAGATATCTGAATAATCCCTTCTCTATCTTTAAATCAGTATTTCTCCATGAACCCTACCTTAACCACCCTATTTATTTCTGTTTTGTTTTGTTTTTTTTATTAACTTTATAGTTTATTGTCAGGTTGGTCTCCATATAACACCCAGTGCTCTTCCCCACAAGTGTCCTCCACCATGACCATCACCCCCCTTCCCCATTCCCCCTCTCCCTTACGCCCTCAGTTTGTTTTCAGTATTCAAGAGTCTCTTGTGCTTTGTCTCCCTCCCTCTCCCTAACTCTTTTTCCTCCTTCCCCTCCCCATGGTCCTCTGTTAGGTTTCTCCTGTTAGACCTATGAGTGAAAACATATGGTATCTGTCCTTCTCCACCTGACTTATTTCGCTTAGCATGACACCCTCCAGGTGTCTACTTTGCTAAGAATGGCCAGATTTCATTC
>JAQQST010001601.1:0-12180 GCA_028646485.1 Cryptoprocta ferox | reverse complement strand
GCTATTAATCAAGATTCTCAAGATCTCTTCCTTGGGTTTGACAAGTTGTGAGAATGGCTCACAGAACTCAGGAAAACACATACTTATCTTTACTGATTCATTATAAAAGGATATGATAAAGGATCCAGATGAACATCCAGTTGGAAGAAACACAAGGTCAAAGTATGGGAGGAGGGACGCAGAGTTTCCATGGTCTTCCTGGGGTACCACCTTGACAGCCTCTCCACGTGTACTGCAGTATAGAAGCTCCCCGAACCCTATGCTTCTGAGATGTTTATGGAGGTCTCAGCAAGTAGGCATGACAGATGATTAATGCAATTCCTGGCCCCTCTCCCGTTCTTGGAGGAGAGGGTGTGGGGCTGGAAGTTCCAAGCTGCTGATCATGGCCAGGTCTTTCCAGTGACTGGCCCTCATTCAGCCCCTCTGCAGGTGTCCACCAAGCATTATCTCTTTTGAACAAAAGACAATCTGATCACTCAGATAATTCCAAGGGTTTTAAGAGCTCTGTGCCAGGAACTGAGGGCAGACATCAAGATATATTATTTTCGATTATTTGGCAACACCTATACCTTATTCAACCTATACCTTATTTTATTTAAACATGTATGTAACACTTTATTTCAGGCACTGCTACAAATCACTTGAAATACTAATGTGGTTTACCCTCCTGACAGTCTAGTGTGGTGAATATCATTAAAATCTTCATTTCCGAGATGACAAAACTGAGGCCCAGGGAAGTTAGACAAGTTGTTCAAGGTCACAGAGCTTGAGTGGCAAAGCTAGAGTTTGAATCCAGGAGGCCTGGCTCCAGAGTCCATACTCTTAGAAGCCACATTTACTTTGTTCAGAAACTATCAAGTGGAGAAAAAAAAATTATACACTATGATTTTGTAATATGGTCAAGAAAACAGTTGCAAATATTTTTAATCAAAGTCTATATAGCCACTGTTCCTCTAAAAGCCAGCATCTATTAAGAAAGCTCCTCTTTCCCATTCGGAGGTTTTATGAAATGTATATGGGTTGAGGGGTGCCTGGGTGGCTCAGTCAGCTTAGCGCTGGACTCTTGATTTAGGCTCAGGCCATGATCTCACAGTCTGTGTTATCGAGACCTGGGTCGAGCTCTGTGCTGTTAGCACAGAGCCTGCTTGGGATTCCGTCTCCCTTTCTCTCTATCCCTCCCCCACTTGCATGCTCTCTTTCAAAATAAATAAATAAAAACTTAAAAAAATGTATATGGGTTGGAATAAGTAAGAAAAGCAAGGAATGGGAAAAATACAATGACTGATGACATCATTTGCAATTACACAAAAATAGAAGGCATACAGAAACATTGTTTCTTAGAATACAAACATGTTATTATAATTCTATGTGATTTCCATGAAACAAAAAATTAGAGTCAAATGTTTAAAGATCCGCTCAGAAGTTCAACAAAAACAAACTGACAACAATGAGAGAGACCTTAGCTTTTTATATTGAATGGAGAAAAAACACAACAGAGAAAATCTGCCCCATAGGATAGGAAGGAAATGTATTTATTAGAGTCTTATTGGGCCCTTTGTTCAATTTAAAGAATGAGCTACTCAAGTGTGCTGTGTGACTCACTATGTTGTATTTAGTTTCTTATCAGTATACAGACAAAGATTTCAAAGCACAGTAGCTAAATGAGCAAAATATGTTTACTTGTAATGAAGTTGTATCATGTCTGTGGAGTATTATTTTTAATCCCATGGTTCCCTTTTAATATAAAGCAAGGTAAAAAGGAAACAAATAATCTTTGTTCCACACTGCTCTTTAGGAAAAAAAAATCCCACAAATTCTACAAAACATATGTCATCGATATGACAGACATTTTTACCTATTGAATACATTCACAGTCACATAGATTATTTCTTATCTCAATTCTCAGCAATTCTCATGAGCCATTGGGAAATACCCATCAGTGTCAGAGTTACCTTTCATCAAAACTTGTAAGAATACCCTATTATGTTCTGGTGTATAGTCTGACATGCCTTAGACCTCACCAGTTTTATGGTTCTGACCTCACCAGTTTTAAGGTCACTATCAGTGTTCCTGTAGGACTACAGGATTAATAGCCCCCATTGCTAGTCCCCAAAAAGGGATGCTACCCGCCTTTGCCCAAAGCCTTTGCCTGACCTTTTCATCTGTCCTGCTCTAGCTACTGCTTTACATCCCGCTATCTTTCTGCTCATTTCAGGCCACTCCATACCAATTGCTGAGTACTTTTAGCACTTATATCATATGGTCTATTAATTTCTTATCACCTCTATGTTCAATACCACCTGAAATAGTGCTTTCTCTATAGTGACAACTTGGGGTACAAGGCTCCTCAGCCATCTCATCACTCTACGTAGCTGATAGAGAATTGTCTTCATTCTGTCCCATTCTCTTGGGTAGGGTTCCCACAGCTGAATGGCTTGCACCATATAGAGTTATATATAGAGAGAGTTATATATACATATACATATATACATATGCACCATATAGAGTTATATATATATATATATATAGAAAGAGTTATATAATACATATAACTATTGTTTCATGGTAATAATTCTATAGCTATCTACAGCTATATAACCACATGTAACTATAGCTATTTCATTTCTCTATTCCAGGACAGAGCGATATCAGGGATAGATGACTAGGTTGGAAAATAATTTATAAGACGGGGGTACTGCATCACATTATTAAAGTGGCATTATATGCTCAGCATCGTCTTAGCTGCTGTTGGGTAACCAAGAGAAACATAAAGGCAGGTCTTAAAACTTAAGGGATTTTCCATCTTGTTGAGAAGACAAATTTTACCCATAAAGCAATGATTTGCACTTGGGGTTCTAAGTATGCGTAACCATCAGATTTACTGGGGGGAGCCTCTGAAATACAGATGCCCGGTTTCTATTAAGACACAATAACCAGAATTTCCTGGGGTGAACTCAGGCATATGCATTTACAACAACTCACAGGAAATTATGGGCAATGTGTAATTCACAAGAGGTTTGCCATTCTTCTCAATACAGTGCAACTCCATCAGAGTGCAATAAATGTGGTCCAAAGAGTCAATCACTATTAAGAGGTTAATGAAATGACTGTTAGGGACTGGCCCTCAAACTGGCCTGCTGGAATTCCTGTGTTCCATCTATAGATCAAGCTTTATTCTATTCCTGGCTATTCAGTGCCTTCTAGCGTTTCTTGTGTGCCTTGCTGTAACTGCCAGGGAGGATCTAGGTTCTGGGCTGGTTGGGAGTTACTGGTCAGTAGCAACATTAGAATTCCTGATAGGAGCTGTAACCCATCTCTCATTCAGGCAGATTTGGCCCAAAAGAATTTGGGGAAACCTACCATGTGCCATCCCCCGCCCTCTGAGACAGAATTACCCACCCTGTCCCCCTCTGACCTCATGGCTTCGCCTTTACCTTCTCTCCATATGCAGAAGACTTTTAGGACGCCCCTGTTTGACAGTGGGCTGGGAGGCATGTAGGCACCTAGTGTCCTATGGCTTGATCTCTAAATTAGCAGTTATATGAGAATTTGTATTATCACAGATATATTATCTTTGATGATTACTGTAAGTTCATTATATAAAATTTTGCTTATCTAGAATTCTTTGAATGTTTTTTATATCTATAAATGCATACATAAGTATAAATAAATATTACCTAAGAATATAATATATAATAATATAATATATAAAATATATATACACATAGACACACATTAAAAATTTTGATTTTAAAAAATAAATTCTTGGGGTGTCTGGGTAGCTCAGTTGGTTAAGCCTCCGACTTCAGCTCAGGTCATGATCTCACAGTTTGTGGGTTCAAGCCCCGCATCGGGCTCTGTGCTGACAGCTCAGAGCCTGGAGCCTGCTTTGGATTCTGTGTCTCCCTCTCTCTCTGCCCCTTCCCCTTCTCATGCTCTCTCTCTGTATCAAAAATAAATAAAAAAATATTAAAAAAATTAAAAAAAAATTCTTCCAAGCAATGTTCAATATGGACATCATTTGCAATGTAATGACTATATGAATTCAAAATTGAATCACAGACTCCTAAAAATGAATACTTTCTTCAAAGGCAATTGGAATCTAAGAGGCAGAAAGCTCAGGTACAACAGCCACACTCACTCATAGGGTTTTTCATTTGTTCGACTTTATGAAATGAAAATATATCTATTGTTCCATCCCTCAGACTCAAGTCACTCTTTAGGATGAGTGATTAATAAAAGCTTTACCTAAATCCATAAAGGGAAATTGGAGTCAAATCCTAATCCAAACAGAAGCCCTGTTTGCAAATTAGAACCCAAATCCTAATCCTTCTGAGGCTTGTCCATCCCAGTTCGAAATGGCATTTTTGTTTTGATTTAAAATCTATGCTTCCACAACATCTTTAAAAAGTGATTGCTATTTCTCTGTGTCATTAAACACAAAGCTTTCAAATGATTTTTTCCCCCTACAAATGTACCATAAATAGAGCTGAATATTCTAACTTGCCTAAAACTGAGAAGAGATGTGCTTTGGGATACAACCATTTAATCGAAAGCATAATTAAAAATATGTTTAGTTTGATCTGACTAAATTTTCAGGTACAGGTTTTGTAGATGAACTGGAATTGATGTGAGGCCATTTATAGCAATGATCCCCTTAAGTTGATGACAATTCTTCAGAAGGTTTATCAATTAAAATCAGGTTTGGCTAATATAACAGCGAGGGGAACATGAGATGTACTTCATTTCCTTTTGATTGAAATAATGACAGGAATAGGAAATTCGGGACTGAGAGGATGGTTCCAGGGACATCCCGCTCATTATGAGCTTCACTATCCCTCCAAGTGGCTCTTGCTCTCGCGGTTCACATTGCCTGTTAGGACCCCGGGCTCCCAGGCACGTTCCCAGCACAGTAGAAAAATGGAAGTAGGGGAGAAAATGGTATGCTCCTTATCTTTCAAAGTAAGCATATCCCAGAAGCACCCCTTAACTTAACCCCTTCATTTATATAACCTTGTCATATGGTTTCAGCTAGTGACAGGAGAGGATGGGGACTGGAACTGGAAAACCATGTGTTTATATTATCTTTAAATTAAAGAACAAGGAGGAAATACATGTTAGCAGATAGCTTACAGCTTCTGCCTGCCCGGGAGGTGTACCGCGATAGTGTTTCGATGAATAAAATCTTGCCTGTGAAAATAAGGTCATGATAGTTGTTGTGCCCTGGGCGTGGTTTGATGGGTCTGGGCATGTACTGTGGATCGAGTCATGATCCTGGATTAAGATGGGCCTGAAATAGCCTTTGACTTCTCTTTCCCTGATAATGGCAAACTTCTACTCATCTTTAAATAGTTAGATAAAATGTTTTTTTCTTTTCCTCAGAAAGGTTTTCTCTTTCTCCAGGTTCCATTCTGGTAAGTGATCTGCCCCCTCCTCTGTATTCCTACAGCATATTTTGTGGTTGTTGAAGTAGAAGGTGATGCCAATATGGCTACCATTTTTCTGCTCAAAGCAGAGTGGTTACAGTTGGTCAGCCCCTACCATGATTCTTACGCAAGATATCCTGCGAGGTTAGATGGCTGACTGATTAATCAAAGCATCAGTTTGTAGGTCTGCTCTTGTCACCCAAAGACTTCTCCAGTTGCAAGCTAACAATCTCAAACCAGGCTGAAAACAGATTTTGTCTTAAGTCAGATGTCAGGATTCAATTTGTTAATATTTCCTACTGGCCCACTTGATTCAAGGGTATTTGAATTGTGTTTACTTATCTTCCTTTGCTGGTTTGTTTTTACTTTCCTGAACTCTAGATTGTCTCTTTCAAGGATATAGAGTATTTACATATTCCATCCTTTAAAAACTAAGGACCTGACTTGGATCCAGTACCTCCTTAGACATGCAGCACCTAAAAACTTGAACCAGGCAAATTGTATTGGTGAAACTGATTGTTATTTCAGGCAAATAGGGATATATGGAGATGCTAGAAGTAATGGAGAACCTTGAATATTATCATCTTAAAGGAAATAGGTGTGTTTATTCTTCCTCTGGGCAGTATTATGTAATAAATTTTAGCAGGAGAGGCCAATAGCCACAGCAGAGAGTTAATGTGTGTGTGTGTGTGTGTGTGTGTGTGTGTAAAGAACAAGGCCAATGGAAGAGTTACAGGCATTCTGTGACATACACATGAGCTGCTTGAGACTGTAATAGCTCCCCAGACTAGTTTGTTATAATCTTGATAAAATAGGGTGGGGACTTTGGCATCTGTTCTTGGTTTTTTATTTTTTAATTTATTATTATTTTTTATGTTTTTATTTTTTTGTGCAAGCACATAAGGAAGAATTATATTAAACAGCCAGAGTGTTAAACTTTGCCATATCCATGAAATAAGATGTACATTGCAGCTACAGCCTTGGAACCAATGGAAAGTTTTTAGATGTGTTTAATACAGTGAGGAGGGAAAAAAGCAGAGACAGTTATTTCAGCTGCATCAAATAAATAATATTATATATGTATGTGTGTGCATGTATGGGTATATATACATGCATACACATATATAGTATATAGTGACCTGTGTGTTAACATTTACTTATCTGTGACAAAAATTTGTAAGCAAATTTGATGAAATTAAAAAAAAATTTTAACGTTTATTTTTGAGAGGAGAGAGAGAGACAGAGAGAGACAGAGAGTGAGAGAGACAGAACACAAGCCGGGAAAGGGCAGAGAGAGAGGAAGGCACCAAATCTGAAGCAGGGTCCAGGCTCTGAGCTGTCACCACAGAGCCCGGCACTGGGCTCAAACTTAAGGACCAATCCATAAACTGGAAGTTTATGACCTGAGTCGAATTCTGACACTACTTAACAGACTGAGCCACCCCGGCACCCCTGAGGTAATTTTTAGAGAGGGGCTTCTTTGTAACAATAATCCATTTTATTTATTATTCACTCCATATTTCTATACTCTCAATGCCCTGCCCCCCAAAATAAAAACCCACTCCAAAACCTAGCAACTTAGAATTTGTAAATGTGGTGTTAAAAATAATGATTTAAAGAAGAAACTTTGGTGCTAATATGTATATTCTTATAATTAGCCCAGAGAAGTTCCTAAGGGTTCCAAACTGCCTGAAGTTCCATTAATCTGGGCTAGGCTAAATTAAACATAAGATAGTTCAGCTGTGTTTGTTTTTAATTTGCAAAGGAATTTAGTGTTCTGAAAGTGAGGGACTAGCAAACCAGGCTTCAATCAATCAGGAATATTTTGGGCATCTCTGCCAGTTGCATTAATGGGAAAGACCTGCTGTTATAATCCACAGGGTCTTTGGCAGGTCCTGAAATAAAAGAAAACGGAATTTATGAGAGAATCTGAAGCCTAAAATCTGGTCAGAAATAGAGGTGCTAAAACTAATATATGAACTATTTCGCTAAGATGAGAGGGTTCTAGAGTTGAAGGAGACTTACATCAGAGAGTCAGAAGGTTTTAATAAAATATTATTTAACAATTAATCTATAACTGTATCCATTTAATACAGGCACATAATTTAAAATTTCACGTCACTACAAAACTTATTAACAACACTTCCATTCTCCCTGACCTCTATCATGCTTCCCATGCTACCCAGCAACAGATATTAACTTCTTTAGTGTTTTCTTCTGTTCTTTAGCACTCAATTTCTAAATACTAATTATCTCCTGTCTTCTTAGCTCAGTGTCAGACATTAGCCAATAACAGCCTATTATGGGAGGCACCGATTTTCTACACCACTTCCTCCCCTCTTTGGGAGAGTTATAGTAGGGATTGGGTTAAGTAAATACCCAGTACTTACGTTACTCTAATTTTGTAAGCGGTGTTCACTTCTGAGCCAACATACGCAGTATGATTTTTTTTTGGTCCTGTATATGTTATTGGTTTTCTGGCAATTAATATTTGTGTATTTTTTTCTTCCAAGATTTCATTTAAATTCAAGTTAGTTTACATATAGTATTGGTTTCAGAAGTAGAATTTAGTGATTCATCACTTACATATAACACTTAGTGCTCACCCCAAGTGTCCTCCTTAATACTCATTACCAATTTAGCCATTCAGCCAATCCTCCCATCCACCTCCCCTCCACCAACTCTCAGTTTGTTCTCTATAGTTAAGAGTCTCTTATGGTTTGCCTCCTTCTCCATTTTTATCTGTTTTTTTTGTGTCTATTTTTTAAGTTCATTTATCTTTTATTTATAGTGGATCTTCCATATAATAGTCAGACTCATGGATTAGACCCCTTTCCACAATATTTTCCAGATGGTCCAAGATATGAAATAATTTATCAGTTCTATTTATTTTTCTAACAATTTCTTTCTGATATACATCTGACTCATTCATGAATCTACTTGCCTTCCTTCTGGGCCTAATGCACAGCTACTATCCTGGGCTGACTTTTACTACTCTCCTTTATCAGAGCTCTTGATTCTGGCCTCTCAATATCTTCCTCTTCTTCATTTATTTTCTTGTTTGGAAATAACATGTCTTCCAGGACTTTCTTTAAAAAGAATGCACGGGTGTTTAAAACAAAACAACAAAAAACGTGATCATCTTAAAGTTCTAAAAACACTTTTGTTCTACCCCTCACACTTTAAATGTTAGCTTGGCTTCTAAAGGATTCTAAATTAAAAGTATTTTCCCCTCGGGGTACCTGGGTGGCTCAGAAGGTTAAGCTTCTGACTCTCGGTTTCAGCTCAGGTCAGGATCTCAGGGTTCATGGGTTCGAGCCCCTCATCAGACTCCACACTGATAGTGCAGAACCTGCTTGGGACTCTCTCTCTCTCCTCCTCTCTATTTGCTCCTCCCCTGCTCATGCTCAACACCCACATCCACAACTTGCCAGGTGCATAACTTTGGACAATTCACTTGATGTCTTAGTGCTCAGTTTCTTCATCTGTAAAATGGCACTGACATTGATAATATCTACCTCCTAATGGCATGATGAGGATTAAATGTATTATTATTACTATTAAATTATTATAAATGCATACAAAGTTCATGAAGTGACAGAGTAAGTAAAGAATTTATTATTAGTAGTAGTAGTATTTGGATTTTCAGTTTGGAGAAAACCTGCAGTTATGAGAAACTTTGCTGTATGATTGTTTTTCTCTATTTTCTTTATTCCATTAGTTGGATTTGGATACTGTTGATTAAATATTTAATCTAAAACACCTTTTAATTTTGCTTTTAACATTTAAAAATGGTTTATTCTGCTTCTGGGGATATTCTATGAATCTTCCAAACTTTCTATTGCCATGATTCGTAGTAGTAGTAATAGTAGTAGCAGTAGCAGCAGCAGCAGTATTAGTAGTGTAGTAGTAGTATTTAATTTCAGTTATCCTGTTCTTAATTTTCAGGGGCCATTTCCTTTTCCTGGTTATTTCTCTTAAATCAATAGCACCCTGCATTCATTTCATGGATGGAATATCTTCTTTCTTTCAGGATACTAATTATACACTTACGTTTCCTGCTATTTTGTGTCTATTTCCCCAAAGTTTCTTGCCTCTGTTGTGTCCTCTGGCCCTCTTTTCAAAAAAAAATTTAAATTAAAAAAAATTAACATTTATTAATTTTCGTGAGACAGAGAGAGACAGAGTGAGAGAGGGGGAGGAACAGAGAGAGAGGGAGACACAGAATTCAAAGCAGGCTCCAGGCTCTGAGCTGTCAGCGCAGAGCCCGACGTGGGCCCTGAAGGGACTGTGATACCATGACTTGAGCTGAAGTCAGATGGTTAACTGACTGAGCCAGCCGGGTGCCCTGTGGCCTCACTTTTTTAGGCCAAAGTCTTCCCTCGAATGAGAGGGGCTTGTTCACTGTTACCATGAACGATCCAGGGATGAGCAAACTTAGTCACTGGAGGTCATCTCCAGTGTTGATATTTGGATTATTTGAGTTTTTCAAGATAAGAATTCTTCAGGCTTCTGCTCGGGTTTATATACCTTGAAGCAGATGTTCTGATATGTAGAACAGAGGACGTACACTGAGAGGGGTGGAGGTTGTGCTGGTCAGTACCAGATCTTTACGTATTGTACTTTCAGCCCTGCACCCCAACTCTTTACTGAGCCTGGTGTCCTTGAGACCAAAAAGTCTGTCAGTGTTACTAGTTTTTTTTTCCAGAAAGAGCACTGTGTTTCATATGTATGTTTTTAGGGGTGAGGGGAGAGGTGGGTATTAATCACCTGACTCTATCTAGATTCTTGACTAGGTTTCTCTGTTTTGAGCTTCATACTTACTTCTTGTCTTACTGGGGTTGGTTCTAGCTGCAAATTGATTGATTTCTTGCAGTTACGTTCTTCTTTAGGTAATTATATTGTAGCTTGCTCCTCTAACATAAGGCATTTCCATTCCTTCATCTGCTTTCTAACCTGTAAATATTTCTTTAAATACTTTATCCACTGTTTTTTTTCTCTCTCTCTCCTCACTTGTTCTCTCCTGTGGATAGATTTATATGTTTATAATTTAATTTTGCCTTTACTCTTGGGTAAGTGGAATCTTAGGAGAGAGTGCACATAAATGTAAAAATGAATGTAAGCTTTAAAAATTTTTAGATTTTTGATGTGTATGCTTTGTGTAGGTAAGATGACTAAGTGTATAAAAAAGGACGTACAGGAAATAAAATTAGCATCTTGTGTACACATGGCTGTGTAATCTCTGACTGATGGAGTGAATTTTTCTGCTTTACTTTTTGCAAACTAGTTAATGAAGATTTCATAGGGGCATGGATTGGGACCTTTGCTGTGGTGATAATGAGTGATATAACCTGACATATGTCAAAATGTATTTGGGCAAAAGATGAGAAATGGGCCACCAAGGAGGACAAATTTCCAGAAAATAAGAGGAAGTGAGTAGAAAGGAGTACAAACCAGACTGAGAATCTTGATGTCAATGGCTACTAATATGGAATATAAAACAGTATGACTTGATCAATCACTTCTAGGAAAAAGCTTAGCATATTTATTAAATTCATAGTCACCATTGGTTACACTCTGCTACTAGCAAGTTCTTCCAAACATCACTCCTTTTTCCTTACTGTCCCCGATTTCTCTGAGATATCCTCTATACCCTGCAATGTACAAATCTCATGTTCAAGGGTGAAACAGTTTGCTAAGATTAAAAGAGAATTTGGTCAAGATAATGAAATTTTAGGGAAAAGTTCATATGCATGAGAATATAAGAAATGTAAGGGGCATTTGGATACACTAGGGAGCAATTAAATTTCCTGAAACAGCTCTGGTTCTCCTTCCCTTGATGTCATGTTAGTTCGTTCAATGCCACAAAGACAAGAATGAAATACTATACTCTTCTATTTTGCT
Source organism: Cryptoprocta ferox (assembly GCA_028646485.1). Classification (NCBI taxonomy): domain Eukaryota; kingdom Metazoa; phylum Chordata; class Mammalia; order Carnivora; family Eupleridae; genus Cryptoprocta; species Cryptoprocta ferox. The sequence goes on along the minus strand of JAQQST010001601.1, from coordinate 850 downwards.
GGTAGGGGTATATTTAAAATTTTTGGTAGTAGAATTGATGCTCTAAACAATAGGCTGGTTATGCCTAAATCATAGCAATGTTCAGACATAGCATACACATATTTAATTCTATAATACATATATTAAAATAGGAACAGGGAGGTAAGTGTTCTCCGATATTTATCCTCAGGCTTAAAAAGAGAGTAATGTGAAAGGAAATAAAATGATGGAGGGCTGTCAGGGATTCAGGAAAATTCATGGTAGTGGAGAAAGGTAAAAATATAATCCAAATCATGTGATTATAGAATCTCAGAGCTAGAGGAAACTTCTGATATCTATGGCTTATCTTTTTTTTATAAATAATAATAAATCAACTTTTTACTTCATGCCAGATACTATTTTAAATATTAATTACCCTCAACTAATTTAATATCCTCAAAAATCCTATGAAGTAGGGGCACCTGGGTGGCTCAATTGGTTAAGCATCTGACTCTTGATTTCTGCTTAGGTCATGATCTCACAGTTCATGAGATTGAACCCCTCATTGGGTTCTGCTCTGATAGTATGGAGGCTGCTTGGGTTTCTCTCTTTCCCTCTCTCTCTTCCCCTACCCTCCTGAAAAAGAAAATCTTATGAAGCATATACTACCTTTATCATCACTTCACAGAGGAGGAAACTTAATCACAGGGAGACCAGGAGATTTTCTCCAGGTTACAGAGATATTGATGTTAAAAGCAGGACTATAATCTATAGAGTTTGGCCCAAAAACCTATGCATATACATTTAACTACTATATGTTTCCTTTCCATCCAAGGATCCTTTCGATCCAAAGATGTAAAGAGGCTGGGCTGGTTTATTAACACACTGGGAC
>JAQQST010001600.1:0-12186 GCA_028646485.1 Cryptoprocta ferox | reverse complement strand
AGCTCTTCCTGATGGAGAGACCCTGTAATTATTATATAATGTCCTTCTTCATCTTTTGTTACTGCCTTTACTTTAAAGTCCAGTTTGTCTGATATAAGTATGGCTACTCCGGCTTTCTTTTGACTACCGGTCGCATGATAGATATTTCTCCATCCCCTTACTTTCAATCTGAAGGTGTCTTCAGGTCTCAAATGAGTCTTTCACTCTTTCATGTTTTGCTGATTTTCTTTAGCGATATATTTTTACTTCTTTCTCCTTATTCTTTGCATGTTTATTAGTGGTTTTTGATATATGGTTACCATTAGGTTTGCACATAACATCTTCTGCATATGGCAGTCTATATTAAGTTGTGGTCATTCAAGTTTGAACTCATTTTCTTCTCTCCTCCCCATGTTTTAGGTATATGGTATTATGTTTTATACCCTTTTATTTTGTGAGTTACTTGATTGATTTTTATAGAAGTATTAATTTTTACTGCTTTTTCTGTTTCCTACCTTCATACTGTCACTTTTGGTCTCTCCACAAAGAGTCTCCTTTAATATTTCTTGCAGGGCTGGTTGAGTGATCATGAACTCCTTTAACTTTTGTTTGTCTGGGAAACTATCTCTCCTTTTATTCTGACTGATAGCCTTGCTGGATAGAGTATTCTTGGCTGTAGGTTTTTTCCATTCAGCATTTTGAATATATCATGCCACACCTTTCTGGCTTGTAAAGTGTCCACTGAAAAATCCACTGATAGCCTTGTGTTTCCTATATATGTATCTGTCTTCTTTTGTTTTGCTGCTTTGAATATTTTTTATCACTATTATTTTGCCAGTTTAATTACAATATGTCTTGGTGTGGATCTATTTTTGTTGATTTTGTTGGGGCTTCTCTGTGTTTCCTGCATCTGGATATTTGTTTCCTTTCCCAGAAAGGAAGTTTTCAGCTGTTGTTTCTTCAGATAAATGTTTTGCCCCCTTTTCTTTCTTTTTCTTCTTCTAGGACTTCTATAATACAAATGTTGTTACATTTGATGGAGTGACTGAGATCCCTAAATCGAATCTCATTTTGCATAATTCTTTGTTCTCTCTTTTGTTCAGTTTGATTACTTTCAATTACTCTCTCTTCTAGATCAGTAATTTGTTCCAACCTGCTGTTCATTCCATCAAGTGTGTTTCTCATTTCATTTACTGAGCCTTTATCTCTGCTGTTATTCTTTATCTCTGTGTTAATTGTCTCACTGATGTCCTACACTCTTTTCACAAGTCTGGTGGGTATCCTTATGATCATTGCTTTAAATTTTCCATCAGGCATGTTACTTATATTTGCTTCACTTAAATCTCTGGTTGTGATCTTGTCCTGTTCTTTCATTTGGGATAAATTTCTCTGTGTTCTCATTTTGTCTAAGTCTCTGTGCCTCTTTCTCTGTGTTAGGAAAGTCAGTTGATTCTCCTGTTCTTTAGGGTAATGGCCTTATGAAGAAGAGGTTTTGCAGTGTAGTGTCCCCTATTCCCTACAGCTTGGCATTTCCGGAGTGTCCCCAGTGTATGCTGCATGTGCTTTGCTGTTGGGTCCTGGACACTTTAGGCGAGTTATCTACATAGGCTCTTTTTGCTTGCTGTGGACAGTGTTTGATCCCTGGCCTGAATGTAGCAAGTTTTAACTAGGTGTGCTCTGGTCTGCTTGTGAAACAAGACCTGTTGCCGCCAGAACCAAGGCTTTGCAAAAACCCCAGGTTGGAAGACACAGTGTTGGCAGGAGTTTGGGCCAGTCTTCTTTGGGAGGGGTCCCACTGTGCTGGGACTAGGGCAAGTGTGACTGGGAGGGGTGATTCCACAGGAGCATGGGGGGAGGCGAGTCTTGGTGTAAACAAGTTAAGTAGCCAGTGTCTGTATCTGTGTTTATTCCCCCAGGTGTCCCTGTGCTTATGCTGAAGGGTGGGGGTGGGGAATGGAATTGGCCAGTTCCTTTATTCCAGGAGGCATCTCTCCATGAATGCTGCCTCTCTGGGACATGCTCAATGAGCAAATAACCTCCCCACCGTGTGCCCCAGGCACTCTCCAGATCACTGTTTCCATGCTATATGTTCCTGGTCTGCTTGCCTGCCTTCTCTCCAAGAGCAACCCCAACGCCCTTGGGGCTTTATCCCAGCCAATCCCGCTGATCCTTAAAACTCCAGGCAGGTAGGAAGAACTCAAAAATTTGGGCCCTCTCACTTGCCGAGGCAACTGCTATGGAGATTCATTTTCCCTGTGCACTCCCCTGCGTGCTAGTGTGTCTCTTGCCCTTCTCTACGACTGAGTCTCTCTCCTCACTACAGCGGCCACGATATGTTTTTCTTCCAAATTGTGTCTCCCCACTTCTTACCTTCTTGATTTGACCTCTTCCCTACCTTTAGTTGTGGAGTTTGTTCTGCCAGTCTTCAGGTTGATTTCTGGGATTTTTAGGATGATTGATAATCATCTAGTTGTATTCATGGGACAATCAAGGCAAGCCTAAGGTGCTCCTACACTGCTGCCATCTTCCCCTCTCTCCAGGCATATTTCTGGGTGCATTATTTTGCTCCATTGATCTATATGTCTATCCCTTTGCTAATGTCATATCGTTTTGATTATTGTAGCTTTACAGTAATTCTTTTTTTAATGTTTATTTACTTTTGAGAGAGAGAGAGAGAGCATAAGTAGGGAAGGGATAGAGAGAGGGGGACAGAGAATCTGAAGTGGGGTCTGGGCTGACAGAAGGGAGCCTGATGCGGGGCTCGATCCCATGAACTGTTGTAAGATCATGACCTGAGCCAAAGTCAGATGCTTAATAGTCTGAGCCACCTGGGTGCCCCAGCTTTACAGTAATTCTTAAAATAAGGTAGTATGATTGCTCCAACTTGATTATTGTTTTTCAAAATTGCCTTAGCTCTTCTATTTTGTTTGTTTCCCTTTTACCATTAGCTTGCCTATATCTACAGAAAAATCTTGCTGAGATTTTGATAAGAATTGCATTAAATTTTTAAATAATTTTAAGTAGAATCTATATTTTTTTTCGAATCCATGAACATGGCATATTTACTTTTAGGCTTATTTAGGCCTTTTAATTTTTTCATGAACATTTTATAGTTTTCAGACTACAGATCCTATGTATGTTTTGTTATATTTACACTTAAGTATTTCACTTTTGGGGGGATTATTGTGAATAGTATTATTTTTAGATGTTTTCATTTCCAATTGGACACTAATAGTATATAGAAATATGATGTCTTTTTGTTATTATTGATCTTATATCCCTTGATCTTGTTAAACTCACTTATTAGTTCTATATGTTTTTTGTAGATTATGTTTATATATCACTGAATTCAACTTCCTAATACTTTGTGTTGAGTTTTGCATCTATGTTCCCAAGAGATATTGGTCTGTTGTTTCTTGGAATTTTTTGCAGTGTCTTTGTCTGGTTTTGGTATCAGAATAACACTAACCTCATAGAATAGGCTGGTATGTATGACTTTCTCTTCAATTTTTGTTAATAGTTTGTGTAGAACAAACTTCTTTCTTTCCGAAATGGCATAATTCACCAGTGAAACAATATGAGCCTGGTATATGTGTGTATGAGAGGGCTTTTCATTATAAAGTGTTTCTTTAATATACATAAGGATATTTAATTGATCTATTCTTTTTTTTTGTCATACAAAGAAAACTTTATTTGCAGCAAATAAGGATATCACAGGGGAATAACTTCCAGAGCTGTGACTTACCAAGGTGGGGAGGGGTGAGTGGGTTTCTTTTATTTAAGGATAGAATGAATATTCAGAGAAGGGAGTTTTGTTATTGCATGCAGAGGTAGCTATAAGATCACTGATGCATACTTAGGAAACATGGCTATACATGTATTGTATGTTATGTTAATGAGGTTTATGTTCTTCCTTGTGTGGTGATTTTAACATTATTATGTGGTAGAGGTAACTGTTGGACATGCCATGGTCCATCTGCACAGGTGTGAGTGAGTAGTTGAGCTCAAACTGGTCTAGGCTGGCTGGAGCTCTTCCTGTTGTTTGCCTCAGAACATACGGTTAACATTCCTGTGAAAGGAAGGGGGGTCAGTGGAGGTCTTTCTGGTGACAGCTTTAACCTCATTAACCCCATGGGGCATGGTTTCAATCCCCCTGAGAGTTATGATCATTCCCCAATTTTGAAGGAATTGAGACAATGACCACTCTTGTTATTTCTTGCTGAAATGGAGTATAGTTTTGGAGTTTGAGGAGTGAAACAACTCTGCACTTTGTTGGAAATATACCTTGGTACTTGGCTAAACTTGTACATTTAGCATGGCCAAAATGTAAAGCACATTTCATTAATACATATAACCCAAATTTTAGTAGTCCCTGTAACATTGACTTAACACTTTGGGGATTCCAGAAAAATAATCTGGCATTTAGTTTGATTAGCTTGTTCCAAGTATAATGGAAACCTCTGACTTAATTTCTCATAACTGGGAGTTATCTATAAGAATCTTTCTCATATCTGGAATAAAGTTCTATCAAAAGTTATGGTGGTATGGTTACAGATTAGAATTCTCTCCTTTGACAAGGTTTTTCTTAGAAAAACATCATAGATTAACATTGTTTTCTCTTAGCTGGAATTTAACTGTTCTCTTCTGGACCATAGGTAAGAAGTTTGCTCCATATCTTATGAACCAGTCTTAGTCTTGAAAATAGATTAGTTTAGTTTAACAGGTGTCTCATTTCAGGAGGCAGTCCTGCAAGTGGGCTCTCAAAATTAGGCTTATACTGTGCAAGCAATCAGGTAATTAATAAGAGCCATTTATATAGAAACAAAAGAAAAACACAGATTAATGGATGGACCAAATTATAAACCCAGTGTTTGAGTCCTGAGGGTTGACAGTGAAAAGATTTCTAGATTTTGGGTTTGAAGTATTCTCAGCGGGGGTGGGAGCAGGTGGTGGCAATCTGATGGATTTTTTCTGGTTTGTAGTTAAAATGTCTCTAATGATCTTTCTGAGTGGCCCATACACCAACAGGCATATAAGAGTGAGGATACATGGGCCACTGTGGCTATTTCTCTGAAATTTACCTGAAGTTGTCTAGCTTCAGTTTGCAGGGTTTCAGGAAAAGGGGAACTTTTAGTTCTCAGTGATTCCAAGTCAAGAGAATGAAAGAAAATTGGAAACTTTAGTTTGGAGAGTCATAGTCAAATATTCAAGGAAACTAGAATTCAGGATCTAACCAGTTTTATAGGAAAACAGCAAAGAGTCAAAGATAAATTAATCAGAGCTAGAATTTAACATCTACAGAGGTGTGTTATTGAAACAATTTTTCTCTAAAATCACCCTAATCTCTGTCAAAAATAGCTAAATTAAGGCTAACTTGTTTGTAAAACAAATCCAGGTTTAACAGATTTGGCCTATTTACGTACATGTAGCAAGAATAGTGATTAGCCATAAACATTTTTTTTTTAGTCTGCCTTGCTGGAACTTTTCTTTTTTTAATTTTTTTTATTTAAATTCAAGTTAGTTAACACACAGTACAGAAACCAAGAGTCAGTTGCTTAACTGATTGAGCCACCGTGTTTCCTTATTTTTAAAATGGAGAAAGCAATAGTACTTATTTCAAAGGGTTGTAAAAAATAATACATTCAAGAGGCTTAAAAGACTGCCTAGTACATAGTGATTAATAAATCTCAGTCATTTTTATTATTTAAAAGTTTTATTTATTTATTAAATTCAAGTATGATTAACATATGGTGTTTTATTAGTTTTGGGTATACAATGTAATTATTCAACATTTCTGTACACTACTCAGTGCTCATCATGATAAGTGTACTCTTAATCCTCACCTATTTCACCATCAGGGAAATGTAAATTGAAACCACAATGTTAGAATGGCTAAAATCAAAAACACAAGAAACAAAAACAGTTGGCAAAGATGTGGAGAAAAACGAACCCTCTGGCATTGTTGGTGAGAATGTAAGCTGGTGGCCACTATAGAAAACAGTATGCAGATTCCTCAAAAAATTAAAAATAGAACTACCATATGATCCAGGATTTTCCACTACTAGGTATTTATCCAAAGAAAATGAAAACACTAATTTGAAAAGGTATATTCACCCCTATGTTTACTGTAGCATTATTTACAAGAGGGAAGATATGGAAGCAACCCAAGTGTCCATCCTTAGATAAATGGATAAAGATATGGTGTATACATATCTATCTATATCTATCTGTATCTATCTATACACAATGGAATATTACTCAACCATTAAAAGAATGAAATATTGCCATTTGCAACAACATGGATGGATCTAGAGGGTATAATGCTAAGTGAAATAAGTCAGTTAGAGAAAGACAAATGCCATATGACTTCACTCATATGTAGAATCTAAGAAACAAAAAATGAACAAAGAATTATTGTTTTTATTTCTACTTCTTAATAGACTTCTGGTTTGGTATATTAAGGGTGTCTGGATAGTATTCTTGTGAATGAGATGATGAAATGTGGACTGAATGGTATTGTTAGGATATTCATAGCAGAATCATTCATTAAGTATTTTTCATACCTATTATGTGCAATTGTGCCCAATGTGTTTTCATTCATAGATTGTTTTCTGCCTGAAAAGGCATGATGTGGTACTATTCAGTAATTTTGTCAAAAGTTTGAGAAGTAAGAAAGAATAAACAAAGTGCAGATTGCATAAATCTTCAAGTGAATACCAATCCCACAGATAACATGTAGGGTTGAATCCAATAAGATGAAAGTAATTTTTTCGTAAAGTAAAATAATTTTAAATTAGATCTTAAAGTTTCTTTCATCCAACAGCCACTTCATGCTATAATACTCTCACCAGTATCCTAAATTAGAATCATTGTACCTCTTCTTAAGTATTGTTTTGAACAGAGGAATCATTATTTCATGAAGTAGACTGTTCAATTGTTGAACAGCTAGAACTGTATCTTATGTTGGTCTTAAATCAGCAACTCAGCAACTTAAAGAACTGGCTCATTTTCCTACAATAGCTACACAAATCAATTCTATTTCATCTTTTACATGGCAACTTTTTAAATATTTGTAGACAGTGATCCTGCCATCCTAGAATCATTTCTTCTTCAGACTAAAAATTCCTGCACTTATTTGATTTCCTATCACCCTCCTTATCCTTTGGGCTAATTCCAGTTCAGTGGTGTTCTACTTAAAGTGTAGGATCTAGTAGTTTTGTCACTGGGAGAGTATATCTGCTATCGCAACTCTCCACTTTTGTACATATCAGAGAGATAATCTGGAGCAGTTGTTCTTCTAATGACCTCATATAATTAACCCTTCTGGTGTCTAATTAAAAATAAACATATATCAGGGTCTCTATGTTTCCCTGTGGAACTGTTCTAATTCATCTTTGTCCTCTGGCTACTATTTTACATAAGATAACCATAGGGCAGTTAATTTTGGAAACACATATGATAGAAACTTGTAGTTCAGTTTTTTTCCTTAATGTACTTTCAATCAGCCTTTCCAGTTATACTCAGTGATAATTTCTTATATCTATTTTCTCTCCCATCCATAACCCTACATAGGAAATACTGAAAATTAAACCTTAAAATGACATGGCCTAGAGCATTACCCTGGTATCAAAACCAGACAGACACTACAAAAAAGTAGTATCTTTTTAAAAGTGGTTTTTATCAGTGATAAATATAAATGTAAAAATCCCCAGCAAAATGTTAGCAAATTGAATTAATTAACACATTTAAAGAACCATTCACCATGGTCAAGTGAGATTAATTCCAAAGATGCAAGGATGGTTCAGTATTTTCAAATCAATCAATGTGATACATCACATTAACACAAGGAAGGATAAAAACTATATGATCATGTCAATAGATGACAAAAAAGCATTTAACAAAATACAACATCTATTCATGATTTAAAAAATCTCTTAAAAATAGAGTTAGAGGGAACACACTTCAACATAATGAAGGCCATATATGACAAGCCCACAGCTAACATCATACTCAATGGTGAAAAACTGAGCTTTCTTCTAAGATCAGGACCTCTAAGGTGTCCATTCTAACCACTGTTATTCAACATAGCACCGGAAGTCCTAGTTGCAGCAATCATACAAGAAAAAGAAATTTTAAAAAATCCAAAATAAGTAAGGAAGAAATAAAACTCACTATTTGCAGATAAAGTGATAATATTAGTAGAAAACCCTAAATATTCCATCAAGAAACTATTAGAACTTATAAATGAATTCAGTGAAGTTGTAGAATGCAAAATTAACTAAGAAAAATCTGTTGTATTTCTATACACTAATAACAGAGCAGAAAGAGACATTAAGAAAACAATTGTGCTTACAACTGCACCAAAATGAATAAAATAGGAATAAATTTAACCTAGGAGGTGAAAGACCTATTACCCTGAAAATCATAAGACATTGATGACAGCAATCGAAGACAATACAAACAAATGGAAAGATATACCATGCTCATGGATTGACAGAATTAATATCATGCTCATGGATTGGCAGAATTAATATCATTTAAATGTCTATACTACCCAAAGCAATCTACAGATTCAATGAAATTCCTGTCAAAATACCAACAGCATTTTTCACAGAACTGGAACAAATAATCCTAAAATTTGTATGGAATCCCAAAGAGCTCAAATGGCTAAAGTGATCTTGAGAAAGAACAAAGCTGTAGGTATCACAATCTCAGATTTCAAGATATGCTACAAAGCTATAATAATCAAAACAGAATGGTATGGGCGCAAAAACACACATAGATCAATAGAACAGGATAGAGAGCCCACAAACCCATTCTTATTTGGTCGATTAATCTATGACAGAGGAGGCAAGAATATACAATGGGAAAAGATAGTCTTTTCAAGAAATGGTGTTAAGAAACTGGACAGCTACAGAAAAGAATGAAACTGGACCACTGTATTACACCATAAAAATAAACTCAAAATGGATTGAAGACCTAAATATGAGACCTGAAACCCTAAAACTCCTAAAAGAAAACAGGCAGTAATCTCTTGGACATTAGCCTTAGCAACATATTTATGACTATCTCTCCTCAGGCAAGGGAAACAAAAGCAAAAAATAGACTATTTGTACTACACCAAAATAAAAAGCTTTTGCATAGCAAAGGAAATCATCAACAAAACAAAAGGACAATGTACTGAATGGGAGGAGATATTTGCAAATGATATATCCAATAAGGGGGTTAATATCAAAAATATATTAAAAACTTATACAACTCAAAACCAAAAAAAAAAAACACAACAAATAACCTGTTTTAAAAATGGGCAGAGGACCTGAATACACATTTCTCCAAAGAAGACATGAAAAGAGGCTCAATATCACTAACCATTGGGGAAATGCAAATCAAAACCACAAAAAGATATTGCCTCACAATGTCAGAATGGCTAGTATCAAAAAGACAAGAAATAACAAGTATTGGCAAGGATGTGGAAAAAAGGGAACTTTTGTGCACTGCTGGTGGAAATGGAAATTGGTACAGCCACTGTAAAAACAGCATGGAGGTTCCTCAAAAAATTAAAAATAGAAATACCACATGATTCAGTAATTCCCCTACTGGGTATTTACCCAAATAAAATGAAAACACTAATTTGAAAAGATGTATGCATCCTAATGTTTACTGTAGCATTATTTACAATAGGGAAGATTGAAAGCAAGCCAGTGCCCATCCATAGATGAATAGATAATGAATATGAATGGATAAAAAAAGAGATACATATAATGGGCTATTACTCAGGCATAAAAATGAGCTCTTGCCATGCAACAACATGGATGGACTTAGAGGGTATTAGATTAAGTGAAATAAATCAGAGAAAGACAAATACCATATGATTTTACTTATATGTAGAATCTAAAAAATGAACAAACAGGGGTGCCTGGGTGGCTCAGTTGGTTGAGCGTCTGACTTTGGCTCAGGTCATGATCTCTCAGTTCACGAGTTTGAACTCCATGTCGGGCTCTGTGCTGACAGCTCAGAGCTTGGAGCCTGCTTCGGATTCTGTGGTTTCCTCTCTCTTTGCCCCTCCCCCACTGGAGCTGTCTCTCTCTCAAAAATAAATAAACATTAAAAAAAATTTTTTTTAAATGAACAAACAAAAATGTGACACTTAAATACATAGAACTGATGGTTGCCAGAGGGGAGGTGGGTAAGGGGGTGGTTGAAATATATAAAGGGGATTAAGAGTTACAAACTTCCAGTCATAAAATAAATAAGTCATGGAGATAAAAAGTACAGGATAGAGAATATAGTCAATAATATTGTAATAATGTTGTACGGTGACTACAGTTATCGTGAGCATTGAATAACATATAGAATTACTGAATAAGTATATTGTATACCTGAAGCTAATATAAAATTGTATTTCAATTTAAAAATGACATGGCCTATGTTATTCCAATCCTCAGATCTACCTAAATTTCCCTTCTGAAGCCAGGTGACAGATGTTTTCCTCAACCAGAGAAAATCTTGGTCTCTACTCTCAGAAATTAGAGAAATCTTAGGGAGGCCACATCAGCATACCGGAATCTGGATCTTTAGGCCCTTACACATCCCTTTGTTATCAAGTTTTGATTCCATCCAGAATTTGCTCTTTTATTAGGGTCACTGAATTCAGAGCTGTTTTGTTCCCCTGGCGCTTTAAGGTAACTTTCAACTGATTCCCATAAGACTAAGTAACTTCCAAACACTGGCGCTCCATCCTTGGATCTCTTCCTACCTACACTTAGTCTCCTCCCTTAACCAGTTTTGTTGTGTTAAATACCATATATATATTGATAATACAAAATGTATTATCTCCTGTTCAAGTCTCTTCATTGAATTCTGACATCCATCTTGTGAGACTCTTCTTATGGTTGACTCCTTTTAAAGTCATAGGATGGCTACCAGCACACATCAAAATTACATTCTTTCTTGTTCCTATAGATTGCAGAAAATAGACTGCATTCCTTCCAACAGTCAAAATGTTATTAAAGGCTTTTACTGTATTAGATTTCTATTATCATGTAGTTTTATATTTTAATGCTGAATTGCTTTTATATATTTTATAATATTAAACCATTCCTGCATCTCTAGCATAAAACCAACCATTGTATTCAATTATTAATATTTCATGTAGGATTTAACATGTATATTTATAAATGAAAGAGAAATGTCATTTTACTTTTATATAATGTGTTTGTCTCTTTGGTACTATGATTATGCTGTTTTCAAAGATAAGTTATAAAGTATTCTTTTTTATCTGTTGCTTGGGAGAGTTTGATTAAAATTAGAATGATCATCTTGAAATTTAGTTGAACTTGCCTGTGAAACCATCTGGACCAGGTATTTTCATTGGAGGAATATTTTTAAAATACTGCTTTAATTTTATTTCATGATTTTAGGACTATTAAAAAAATTTTTTTGTATTTTTTTAGGTCAGTATTGGTTAGTTTATGTCAAACTTCTTAATTGTGATGTTGATATTTTTTACATTCTTCTGAACTATTTTTGTCTCCTTGATCTTACACTAATTGAGAGAAAGGTGTTAAAATCTCCATGTAGTAGATTTGTCAACTTCTTTCTGTATCCTATCAACTAAAAAACCCTTTTATTTGGCTAAGTTCTAAACATTTGACATTATTACTGTTGAATTATAAGAATTACTTTTAACAATTTATATGTAACCTTCAAATTAGTACATTTTGATCATTTACCCTTTAATTGTACATGGAAGTTAATTCAGAGAAATCCCAAATATGCAGTTGGCCCGTGACATATGCAGACTCAACGACACACATTCATTTGGGCAGTTAATTCATAATGATTTCTGATTGTTCTAGCTTGCTGCAGGTACAGTTCTATGTCACCAACCCCTCTATTACTGCATATTCCTGCATTAAAAAAAAAAAACTTTATAGTTTATTGTCAGGTTGGTTTCCATATAACACCCAGTGCTCTTCCCCACAAGTGACCTCCACCAAGACCATCACCCCCCCATTACCTTTCCCCCTTCCCCTTCCCCCCTCAGTTTGTTTTCAGGATTCAAGAGTCTCTCGTGTTTTGTCTCCCTCCCTCTCCCTAACTCTTTTTCCTCCTTCCCCTCCCCATGGTCCTCTGTTGGGTTTCTCCTGTTAGACCTATGAGTGCAAACATATGGTATCTGTCCTTCTCCGCCTGACTTATTTCGCT
>JAQQST010001599.1:0-12187 GCA_028646485.1 Cryptoprocta ferox | reverse complement strand
GCACATATACCGCAATGTTCAGAGCGGCACTTTCAACAATAGCCAAATCATGGAAAGAGTCTAAATGTCCATCAACTGATGAATGGATCAAGAAGATGTGGTTCATCTATACAATGGAATACTACATGGCCATGAGAAAGAATGACATCTGTCCATTCGTAGCAAAGTGGATGGACTTGGAGGGTGTCATGCTAAGTGAAATAAGTCAGGCAGAGAAGGACAGATACCATACATTTTCACTCATTGGTCTAACAGGAGAAACCTAACAGAGGACCATGGGGAGGGGAAGGAGGAAAAAGAGTTAGGGAGAGGGAGGGAGACAAAACATGAGAGACTCTTGAATACTGAAAACAAACTGAGGGCGGAAGGGGAAGGAGGAAAGGTAAAGTGGGGTGATGGTCATGGTGGAGGTCACTGGTGGGGAAGAGCACTGGCTGTTATATGGAAACCATCCTGACAATAAACTATAAAGTTGAAAAAAATAAAAAATAAAATCTGTAAGAAGATAAAGGACTATATAAGTTTTCCAGTGTGCTAGGATGGCAGAGTCCTACTTTTGCAGTACACCTTAGCAACACTGTAGAGCCTAAAATGCTCTTATACATTGTGTATGTTGCTTGTTCGGAGAATTAACACCAGAACTATGTAAAAAAATATTTAGGTTTTAAGATTTCATTGCATATTATTACTATTTCTACTGGCTAGAAAGGTATTTAGCAGGAAAATTGGAAAGAAAAGCCAAGCTTTAATAGTGACTGTAGGAGTTTTTGTTGTATCTAGCTATTCTGTATCTAATATGGTCACTTTTTTCCTAAAACAGGTGATATTAATATTTATAGTCACTTTAAACTCTCTCTCTTTTCCTTTCCCATTTGCTATTGCTGTATTTTGAGATTTCAAATATTAAAGAACCTGCTTTCGTTGTCACTATCTTGAGAAAGATGGCTGGTGTGTAGTCATAAACCTACGTTGGCAATGCAATTAGTGATATAGTCTCTCCATTAAGCCAGCTCTTCTCTCCAACCAGAGAGAATTTAAGGACCTAGATATAACCACGGAGAGAAGCTAACAATGCAATTCTAATTAACTTTCTGAAATATACTTTTATCTAATTTGAACTGCCAAATTTTATATGATAGCTGTATTAGGGTTCTCTAGAGAAACAGAACTAATAAGATATACATGTAGAGAGACAGAAAGAGGGAGGAGGGCAGAGAGAGAGATTTAATATAAAAATTGGCTGACACAATTATAGAGGCTGGTGAGGGCAAAATCTGCAGTATGAACAAGCAGGCTCAAGACACAGAAGAACAATGGTACAGATAAAGTCCAAAGGCAGTTTGCTGAAGAATTCCTTCCTCCTCAGAGAGGTTGATCTTTTTGTTCTATTCAGGACTTCAACTGATTTCATGAGGCCCACCCACTTTACAGAGTGCAATCTGATTTCTCCAAAGTTCATCAATTTAAATGTTCATTTTATCCACAAACACTCTCCAAGTTGACACAATAACATGGACATTAATCCCTTACACCTTATCAAAATACTGACAAGAAGCAGGCAACTTAAAGTAAATGTTTCATAAACTAACAAAGACATTCTCATTTTATAAGATGTAAGAGGAAGGCATGGAGTTATAGAAAATCCATTAAAAGGGAAACACTGAAAAGCTGATATAAAGGAAAACAGCAGTACTTTTTTTTTGTATTCTGTTAATAAATCTCTAGAATGTTTACTGTTGTCCCAGAGGCCTTACATATTAGTGGCACATAAGGATAGCCATGAAAACTCATGGGCACTAATGACTTCAGACATTTCAAAGAATCATGTGTAAAAAACCCTACAGCTAGTGTGACAATTAATAAGCAGTTTTAATCACACAAGGGTAAGAGATTTTTCAACCTTAGCCTTTGTGTTAACATTCCCAAAGAGAAAGCAGTATTATACACAGCAAAAATTAAATAATTAAATTTTGGTAAAGGTGTTCCTATTCTGACTCCCAATCTATCAGAATCAGATATATATCTATGTCTGTAGATATATATTTGGGTTTTTTAGGGGGGCTTTTTCTGAACCTCGCTTAATGGTACCAAGGCAAGAGTTAAAGTAATTTGTGCAGAATTATCCCCAGCTAGGTTACTCTTTCTTCTTCTCCCTGGATATTTAAAATGTGTAAAATTCCTACACTTCCTTGATTCTTATCCTCCACCCTCAGAGCTTTATCCAGTGATTAGGAAAATTTTTGTTCAGCTATGCAGTCATACTGGGTGAAATCGGAAATAAAGAAGTAGAATCTTGTGCCTTTTGTTTCAAACATAGCACTCTTCCAAGTGCTCAGAGTTAATTGAGCCACCCCCATTTTCACAAGGTTCTAAAACATTCATTCAAAAACTGGCTCTTCAATCTATGAAAAAATAATAAAATGGCTCCTAATTCACTTGCATTTTTATATCTTCATTCTTTCAAATATTCTGTCAAATATCTTTAAAGCTCTCATACCACATTTCATTTTTATATTTGGAGACAATACAAAAACCTATGTAAACATTAGAGTGAGTAGATCATGTTAGAGTAATATCAATTAGATCTATTTTCATTAATCATATATTCAAATGTGTGCATTTGGGCTTTATATATGAATTTTCCCATGGCTTTATGAAAGCATTTAGGTAAGTGTTGCTGAACATTATGGGCAACAGTGTGATCATTCATGAACATTTATATGAATCTTTCATTGCCCATCCAAATAAATGCCACATTGAGCATTCAATATGTTTGAATGTGCAATCTCTCACAAAAAAATAATCTTTCTTCAAACCATAATGTTATACATTATCTTCCTATTGGGCTTTTACTATTGTATTAGAGCCTGATTCTGCACATATTATCTTTGGGGTTTATGCTATGAGCCATGGGATGCTCTTATACAGTGGTGCTTGGATCAATGGACCTGAGCTTTATTATCTTACTGCAAAGAGAAAATAGACCAGAGGTGCTTGCCACCTACATTACTCTTATTTTGATTGTTTCATTTAGATAGTAAATCTCAGTGGCATTAAAGGTGATCTGAAAGTTAAATATTGTAAAGGATTTCCAAAATTAACAATGGACTGCCTCAAAATGCAAGATGAACAAAATCCATTTAAAACTGTATTTATTTTTTTCTTCACTTCTTTCTATTTTACTTTAAGCCTCCAAGAATTAATTAAACAGCCCATTTTTCTAAAGCTTACAGAGGTACTGGGCTTGCTGAAGTCAGCCATAGTAAGCATCGGAAAAAAGCTGTCTTTGGGCTATAAAATCCTGGATTTCTTGAAAGAAATATATTCTCACTCTTATAGAAATATTAAATAACAAAACTTACAGATGTGTTAAATAACAAAAACATGTGTAACTTTAAATAGTGTCACCTACGTGAATATTAATGACAGTACAGAAAAAAACCTAATGAAACTTGAACAAACTTACTCAATACTCCCAGGATTATACTAAAAACAGGAAGGAGAAAGTCCCTAAAATTATTATAAGTGCAAAATCAAGGAGTGACTAACCAACACAATGTCCTTCTCAATCACTTTCTGTAGCATATAATATAATGTGCTACTCAGACTTCTCCCTAGGACTGAGGCACGCAGGGGAGGTGTCAAGAATGGCAGAACAAACAGCATGGAAGTTTTTTTTGTGTGTCTCTCATCCCTGAAATACAGCCATATCAACACTAAACCATCCTGCACACCTAGAAAACTGATTTGAGTATTAACGCAACAATCTGCACAGCCTGCACCACAGAACACAGCTTGTACATGGCACAGACAGGTGACCTGGGGGAGAGAGAAGCTGCGGAGGGCAGAGAGCGATTTTTTGCTTGCAGAGAGGGGACGGAGACAGAGGGAGAGTATGGGAAAGCAAACCTCCCACCACCTGAAAGCAGCTGGAGAGAAAAGAAAGAGTACGCAAGGGACTGAACAAAAAAATGGAGAAAGGAGAAAGGAGAGGGTTTAAATTCCATTAAGACTCTATAAACAGGGGAAGCACAGAGTCTGAAACTCCTCAGCTCGATACCTGGCGGTGCTCTGGTGGGAAGAGCAAATGCTCAGGAGTAAAGAGCGAAGTTTGAGGGGTGCTCAGGCCACACAGGGAGAGGTGGTTCCCCTGCTGGGAGGACATTTGGTAGAGGCTGTGCAGCCACCCCACAGGCAAAAGTCCCAGTGGACCCTGGAGAACCACATTTGCTGTTGCTGGAACAAGGATGTTAAGGGGGAAGTCTGGCACCAGACGTGTATTGTGATTTACCATAATCCCTGAAATGCTGCTGCTACATGATTGCATGAACTTTTTTGGTGTGGGGGAGGGGGGATTGCTGGCAGTCTCTGGGCATCGGCAGCAGCATGGTCCCACGAACAATTGTGGGGCTGGGAAGGGAACCCTCCATTACTCAAACGGCCCTCACCCACAGGTCTGAGCTGGTCAAAACTTCAGTCCCTCAGAAGTGAGGGGTCAGGAAACACACCCCATTCGAGATAAAACTGAGGAGGGAGGTGCCTCCTGGAAGCCTGATGGCTTGGTCACAGACAGTGTAGAAGTGGGGAGTGGACACAAGCCTGACACAAAAGAGGGGTGCCTGATTGCCAGTCATGGAGAGCACAGAGTTTCAATACTAGAGACTGGGTAGCTGGGTGACGCCATTTTCACTCCTCCAGTGCATGCCCATGCACGCAGACAGGCACCTCAGCAATCCACCCAAGTAAGGTAAGTGGCACCATCTAGTGGAGAAAGGAGCCATTACACTAAACCCCACCCAACTGGCCCACAGCGCTCTTAACAAACACACCTGTCCACCTTAGTAGAGTGCTTAGTTTAGGGACTATAAAGTGCTTCATAGCTAGACTTCTATTGGAAACCAGATGGAATTCCAATTGTACTTCATTCTGTCACTGATCCTTTTATTCATTTTTTTCTTTTTCTTTTCTTATTCTTGAATACAGAAAGAGAAAAAATATTTTATTTTCAATTTTTATTAAAAATATTTTTCCTTAATTTTTTTACTATATTTTTTACATTTTTGTAAATACAGTATCCTTTCTTGACAAAACCCTCAAGAAAGTAGGGATAGAAGGATCACACATCAAGATCATAAAAGCCATATAAGAAAGACCCACTGCTAATATCATTCTCAATGGGGAAATACTAAGAGCTTTCCCCCTAAGGTCAGGAACATGACAGGGACGTCCAGTCTTGCCACTGTTATTCAACATAATATTGGAAGTCTTAGCCTCAGCAATCAGACAACACAAAGAAATAAAAGGCATCCAAATTAGCCAGGAGGAAGTCAAACTCTCACTCTTCACAGATGACATGATACTCTATACAATAAAGCCAAAAGATTCCACCAAAAAACTGCTACTACTGATCCATGAATTCAGCAGTCGCAGGATATAAGATCAATGCAATCCTATATACCAACAATGAAGCAACAGAAATAGAAATCAAGGAATTGATCCCATTTACAATAGCACCACAAACCGTAAAATACCTAGGAATAAATCTAACCAAAGA
The DNA here is from genome assembly GCA_028646485.1 of Cryptoprocta ferox. NCBI lineage: Eukaryota > Metazoa > Chordata > Mammalia > Carnivora > Eupleridae > Cryptoprocta > Cryptoprocta ferox. Next base: position 6,633 of record JAQQST010001599.1, on the reverse strand, counting down.
GGTGAAAAATCTATACACTGAAAACTATGGAAAGCTTATGAAAGAAATTGAAGAAGACACACAAGAAAATGGAAAGGTATTCCATGCTTCTGGATAGGAAGAACAAATATCATTAAAATGTCAACACTACGCAAAGCAATTTACATATTCAAAGCAATCCCTATCAAACTAACACCAACATTCTTCACAGAGCTAGAACAAACATCCAAAAATTTGTGTGGAACCAGAAAAGACCCTGAATAGCCAAGGCAACCTTGAAAAAGAAAACCAAAGTTGGAGGCATCACACTCCTGGACTTCAAGATATATTACAAAGCTGTAATCATCATGACAATATGGTACAGGCACAAAAACAGAGACTCAGATCTATGGGACAGAATAGAGAACCCAGAAATGGACCCACAAGCGTATGGCCGACTAACCTTTGACAAAGCAGGAAAGAATATCCAATGGAATAAAGGCAGTCTCTTCAGCAAGTGGTGCTAGGAAAACTGGACAGTGACATGCAGAAAAATTAACCTGGACCACTTTCTTATGCCATACACAAAAATAAACTTAAAATGGATGAAAGACCTAAACGTAAGCAAGAAAGCCTTCAAAATCCTCTAGGAAAAAGCATGCAAAACCTCCTTGACCTCGGCCGCAGCAATTTCTTACTCAACATGTCTCCAGAGGCAATGGAAACAAAAGCAAAAATGAACTATTGGGACATAATCAAAATAAAAAGCTTCTGCACAGTGGAGGAACAATCAGCAAAACTAAAAATCAACTGACAGAATGGGAGAAGACATTTGCAAATGACATATCAGATAAAGGATTAGTATCCAAAATCTGAAAAGAACTTATCAAACTCAACACCCAGAAAACAAATACAGTGAAGAAATGGGCTGAAGACATGAATAGACACTCCTTCAGAGAAGACACCCAGATGGCAAACTGACACATGAAAAAATGCTGAAACTCACCATCAGGGAAATACAAATCAAAACCACAGTGAGACACCACCTCACACCCGTCAGAATGGCTAACATTAACAACTCAGGCAACAACAGATGTTGGCAAGGATGCAGAAAAAGAGGATCTCTTGCACTGCTGGTGGGAATGCAAACTGGTGCAGCCACTCTGGAAAACAGTATGAAGATTCTTCAAAAACTTAGAAATAGAACTACCCTACGACCCAGAAATCGCATTACTAGGTATTTATCCAAGGGATACAGGTATGCTGTTTCGAAGGGGTACACACACCCTAATGTTTATAGCAGCACTATTGACAATAGCCAAAATATGGAAAAAGCCCAAATGTCCATCGATGGATGAATGAATAAAGAAGATGTGATAGATGTGATATATATATATATATATATATGTATATATATATAATGGAATATTACTTGGCAATCAAAAAGAATGAAATCTTGCCATTTGCAACTACGTGGATGGAACTATGCTAAGTGAAATTAGTCAGAGAAAGACAAATATCATATGACTTCACTCATATGAGGACTTCAAGATACAAAACAGATGAACATAAGGGAAGGGAAGCAAAAACAATATAAAAACAGGGAGGGGGACAAAACATAAGAGACTCTTAAATATGGAAAACAAGCGGAGGGTTACTGGAGGGGTTGTGGGAAGGGGGGATGGGCTAAATGGGCAAGAGGCATTAAGGAGTCTACTCCTGAAATCATTGTTGCACTATATGCTAACTTGGATGTAAATTAAAAAATAATTTTCAAAAAATAAATAAGCATTAAAATAAAAAATAAAATAATATAGCTTAAAAAAAAGATTGAGACACCCATTCTCCCACATTTTGAGAACGCCAGTAGCTGACTCGCTCTAGAAATTCCCTTTAGCTGAGGAAAGCATCTATACTTAGGTCATATCCCATCCCAAAATGGAAAACTACCCATTGTCAATACAGGAATATAAAGTCATGGCTCCTTCATCTAAAGGCAAGGCCATCCCTAAGAGCCATCCTAACTCCTCTGCTTCCCATGAAACCATATAAATTCATCCTTGTAACTGCTTTGAAGTTCTGTTTCTCTCTTTGTCCAATTCTAGTGCCTTACAAAATGCTGATATTGAAGACCAAACAGACCAAAACACTTCCCACATGCAAATCTTCATCTGAGTCTGTCTTCCATAAATCCTGACTTAAGACAATTAGTGTCAGTCATGGTCTAAGTAAATGGGTTCAATATGGGACCATGAAGCTGAATGCTATGACAACCAGCTGGCAAGGAGGACTTCATAACTGGCAGTAGATCGAGCTCTTCACTTATACCAGTGCATTTATTAAAACACCTGTGGCTAACTGGTTTGGTATGCTGGTGCAAATGAATGTACTAACAAATGCAGTATCCCAGGCTCTTTGAGTAGCTGAGGGAAGTATTAGAAGGAAATTACATCAGATGTCTCCTACTGAGTGACTTTGATGCATCAGAGAAGACCAATAAAAGGCTGTGGGTGATTAATCACCAACTGAAAGTGAAGTGTGAAATTCAGAAGGCCTCTTTGTCAGCTTATAAAGATACTCTTATCTCATGCAACTGGAGGCAGGAAAAAAACTGACGCTTTGGCCAAGGAACTAATTATAATAGTAGCAGAGAGTCTTCTAGAGAAGGTTGAACTGTCAGTTTTTCCAACAAAGGATGTGCCACTGATAGATTCTTGGTTGAAAAGAGTGAGATCCTTTAGGCTTGAGTTAGGGACATTTGAGTGGCTGAACTCATACACATCAGCTCCAGAGCCCTTGCTAATAAGGGCTGGTATGCCTTCACTGCTTGAAAATGATGCAGGGATCACTGTCTCATAGGACATCATGAACACCCCTCAGCATCTGGCTGTAGCTCCTCATGTAGCCTCTAAACTGGGAAAGTGTGAGGGATACTAAGGGAGATAAGGGACTATACTCCCCAGGGGAACCTGAGGTCATTTCCCAATAAACTTCTAGTGGGTTTTGCAGGACCCAGTCAATATACATTTGAAGGAGCTGGGAGAAAATGATTGGGACTTCATCCTGAGGATCCTATATCAAAAAAAGGCAGAACATGAGATTGTACAATGAGTTTTTAGTTTAATTGATAAGGAAGAACTATCCCATTATAAAGGATTTGTGACCTTGACAAAGACCTCAGAAAACAGTACTACTACACTGGCAAGATGATTCTTGGAAGCTTAGAGAAAATGATAGCCAATAATAGGTAAAGTAGAAAAGCCAAAACTGCCATGGCAGACATGAAAAAAAAGGAATTTAAAAAATTCACGAAAGTGTCCAAGCTACTGGATATACTATGTAAGGATAGACAACCTACCAGTTAACTGAATTCTATGGGAAAACCTGGAATACACCCCCATTATAAAAACAATCTATCCCCAGTAGGTGCTCTATAATAAAAAGAAATTGAGACATGAAAAACATGTAACCCCACAGTTAAGCAAAAAGAGTGCATAGAAACATAGCCCAGTATAAACCAGATACAGAAATTATCAAAAAGACTTTAAAACAGCAAAAGCAAATATGACAAAGGTGTTACAGGGAAAATTGGACATGATGAAAGAGCAGATGGGGACTCTCAGAACTGGTAAAAAAAAAATCTATAAAAATGAACTAAATGGAAACACAAATATACAAATATCTTAAATGAAAAATTTAATGAGCAAGCTTAGTGCGAGATTAGATATAGCGTGAGGAAATGTTAGTGAATTTGAACACAGTCCAATAGAAATGATCAAAACTAAAGAATAAGGAGAAAAAAAAAAGTAGGGAGAAAAATATAAAACAGGCTCAGTGGCCAGTGTTAAAATAGCAACTGGTATGATACATGTCTTTAGTGTTTCAGAGAAGAGGAAAGAAGAAAATGGGTCAGAAAATGAGTTCAATTGAAGAATGATGGCCCAAACTTTGCTAAACTATGTGAAACACATCAGCCTATGACTCAGAAAACTTGTTAAACAACTCCTACATACATAATAATCAGACAGCTGGAAATTAAAGATAAGAAACAAAATGCCAGAGAAAGATTAAAAGACAAATACTTATGTAGGAACAAATATAGGAGTCACAGCTGCCTTCTCATTAAAAGAGAGAGAGAGAGAGAGAAATAAATACAATGAAACAACATCTGTAAAGTGCTGAAAGAAGAACAATAAGTATTATCCCATAGGTGTTCTATATCAAGCAAAAGTGCCCTTCCAAAAGTTGGGTGAAAAGGACATATTTCCAGCAGACCAGAATTACAGAGGATATTAAAGAAAGTGTTTAGGTAGACGAAAAACAAAGCCACATGGAAATTCGTATTTGCATAAAACACTAAAGAAGATGGTAAATATATGGATAAACATAAACAAATATTTTCAGTTTGTACTCTCATTTTTAAAAGTCTACTAATTGAAGCAAAAACAGTAACATTATATTGTGTGGTTTATGATATATTCAAAGGAACACTATATGACAAAAGCACAGGGGTAATAAATAGAAGAATATACTTGTAATTTTCTTATATTTTAATGAAGTGTCATAATATGATTTATGAGTGAATATTTCTAACTCTTAATCCCCTTCATGGAGATAAAAAGTACAACATAGGAAATATACTCCATAATACTGTAATAATGTGACTATACTTAATCAGGGTAAGCACTGAGTAATGTATAGAATTGTTAAATCACTATGTTATAACTGAAACTAGTATAATATTGTATGCCAACTATACTTCAAAAAAATGAACACTCTAACATGCATAGCAATCATTCTATAAAAGTAATAAATAGAAATATGTCTAAATACATAAATAAAATAAAATGCTAAAAATGTTGGAATAATCTAAAAGAGGGTGGGAAAGACAGGGAAGAAAGAAAAGAACAAGAATGGATCAAGTAGAAAAGTAATATCAAATTAGTATACCTAATACCTAAACCAAAGTATATAAAACATTGATTAAAACTAGACAGACGTTTAAAAATTAAATAGACTAAAAACTCCATTAAAATGAAAAATTGTAAAATTCAATTAAAAAATAAAAGCTTAATTATAAGCTATCAACAAATTCTCCTTAAATATAAAGGCAAAGATAAGTTGAAAGCAAAAGAAGAAAAAAGGTAGATGATAATGCAAATTATCAATAAACAAAACATTGAAAACTCTCAAAAAAAGTCATGAAAGAAAAGGTACTACATAAAACCATTCCTATGGAGCTTAAGAACAAGATAAACTAATCTACAGTGAGAAAAATGGTAAAGAATCATTGCATGTGGTAGATAGAGAAAGTAGATAAGTACAGAGATTTCCAGGCTGATGGGAATGATCTATGCTCTGACCAGAGTGCCTGTCATAACTTAATCCCTAATCCAGTATGGTTTTACAATACTCATCAAATTGCCCCCTTAGAAGAGTATATTTCAATGAATGTAAATTTTATCAACAAAATTAAAATGACTCTCCCTGCAGTCCACGTTAGACAATGAGAAAGAGTAACTAAACTCATTGTTACACTTTTGTGAACACCTCTATTCAGATTATTTTTCCTTTGTTTACTTCTTTCTCCCCTGATCAGATATTTTGGGTTGTTGGCTTGATATTCCAGAGTTTTGACAACTGCCTTTCAAATGTTAACACTATTAATTTATTGAGGTTATATAATTAAGGGAAAACTTTCTCCAAGATTAAAATTTAGGAATATGTATATGTCATGTTTGTTCTCTGGAATTACAGTGAAGTACACCCTCTAAATTTTTAGAATGGAGTGGAGTAATGGTTGCCTTCTGAGAGAAATTTTAAAATTAAAGAGCAGAAACACAGTGTTATATGAAGGAGACTGAATAGCTATATAGCCGTGAATACATAAATGTAACCTGACTATGGATTAAGAATGCTAAAGAATAAACATGACAGTCGGAAAGGGTAAAGATTAAACCAGAAATAGTACAGAAAAGAAACCTGAGATAATAAGTTTGGCAGCTCCTACCCAACCACAGTTATATGGAAAAAGAGCATTGGCCATCAGGCTTCAAATACAATTAGTTCACTGGCAAAACCATCCCTAGGCTGAGATGAATAAAAGCAATCTATGAAAAACCCACAGCTAATATCATCCTCAATGGGGAAAAACCAAGAGCTTTCCCCCTGAGATCAGGAACAAGACAGGGATGTCCACTCTCACCACTGTTGTTTAACATAGTGCTGGAAGTCCTAGCATCAGCATCAGACAACAAAAGGAAATAAAAGGCATCAGAATCGGCAAAGATTAAGTCAAACTTTCACTTTTCCCAGATGACATGATACTCTACATGGAAAACCCGACCGACTCCACCAGAAGCCTACTAGAACTGATCCATGAATTCAGCAAAGTCGCAGGGTACAAAATCAATGTACAGAAATCGGTTGCATTTTTATACACCCATAATGAAGCAACAGAAAGAGAAATCAAGAAACTGATCCCATTCACAATTGCACGAAAAACCATAAAATACCTAGGAATAAGCCTAATCAAAGATGTAAAAGACCTGTACGATGAAAACTATAGAAAACTTATGAAAGAAATTGAAGAAGACACAAAGAAATGGAAAAGCATTCCATGCTTATGGATCGGAAGAATAAACATTGTTAAAATGTCATTATTACCCAAAGCAA
>JAQQST010001598.1:0-12193 GCA_028646485.1 Cryptoprocta ferox | reverse complement strand
CCCAAGGGATACAGAAATGCTGATGCATAGGGGCACATGGACCCCAATGTTCGTAGCGGCACTTTCAACAATAGCCAAATCATGGAAAGAGCTTAAATGTCCATCAACTGATAAATGGATCAGGAAGATGTGGTTTATCTATACAATGGAATACTACATGGCCATGAGAAAGAATGAAATCTGGCCATTTGTAGCAAAGTGGATGGACCTCGAGGGTGTTATGCTAAGTGAAATAAGTCAGACGGAGAAGGACAGATACCATATGTTTTCACTCATAAATCTAACAGGAGAAAGCTAACAGAGGACCATGGGGAGGGGAAGGAGGAAAAAGAGTTATGGAGAGGGAGGGAGACAAAGCAGGAGAGACTCTTGAATACTGAAAATAAACTGAGGGCAGAAGGGGAAGGGGGAAAGGGGAAGGAGAATGATGGTCATGGTGGAGGTCACTTGGGAAGAGCACTGAGTGTTATATGGAAACCAACCTGACAATAAACTATAAAGTTAAAAAAAAGGCAAATTTGAAAGGCACCTAGAAGAAAGAAATGAGAGGTCTTGGCACACAAATACAAAATGGTTTATGACAAAGCATATATCAAGCTATTATTTATATCCTGAATTCCTTTTAATTGTTCCCATATTTATGTCTTGCTTCAACTGTCCAACTAGACTCTTACCTATTAAAGGGAAATGTTTTATATGTCTTAGTAATTCACAAGAGACAGAATAGATCTGGGCATATAGGAGATAATAATTAAACCATCATTAACTGACTAGAAAAGCAATTCCCTATTGACATGAGAGAAGTTTATCTCATATTTACAAGACTATTTAGAAGAGAAGAAACAAAAGTTGATCACATGACAGGTAAGGTTAGGAAAATATATAAATTTGGTCAGATTCCCAAAATAATGGTTGACAACAAAGTGCACTTATAAATTCACTTAGAAAGAAGCTTTAAATTACACTTCCTGATATCCAAACTGCTTGAAATGGGAAAATTTTAGTGAATTGTTCTTATTTTTCCAACAAATTTTTATTGATGGACTACAACACATCTTGCCTTATAGAATCAAATATATTTTTCTAACTTGGCATAAAAATAGGCACACAGATCAATAGACTAGAATAGAAAACCCAGAAATAAACCCACAACTATATGGCCAATTAATCTTTGACAAAGCAGGAAAAAATATCCAATGGGAAAAAGTTTCTTCAACAAGTGGTGCTGGGAAAACTGGATATCACCATGCAAAAGAATGAAAAGGGACCACTTATACCATACACAAATATAAATCCAAAATGGATTAAAAACCTAAATATGAGACCTGAAATTATCAAAATCCTAGAGGAGAACAAAGGCAGAAAGCTCTTTAATATCAGCCATAGCCATTTCTTTCTAGATCTGTCTCCTGAGCCAAGGGAAACAAAAGTAAAACTAAACTATTAGAGGGCACCTGGGTGGCTCAGTTGGTTGAGCATCCGACTTCAGTTCAGGTCATGATCTCACAGCTTGTGCGTTCAAGCCCCATGATGGGCTTTGCATTGAGAAGACAGAACCTGCTTCTGATTCTCTGTCTCCCTCTCTCTCTGCCCCTCCCACACTCGTGCACATACTCTCTCTCTCTCAAAAAGAAATAAACTTTAAGAAAATAAAATTAAATAAATAAATAAAGTATTGGGACTTTAAAAAACAAAACAAACAGAAGAAAAACTTCCCAGTGAAGGAAATAATCATGAAAACTAAAAGGCAACCTACAAAATGGGAGAAGATATTTGCAAATGACATATCTGATAAAGGTTTAGTATCCAAAATCTATAAAGAACTTAAACTCACCACACATAATATGATAAAATGAATAATCCAATTAAAAAATGGGCAGAAGCCATGAATAGAAAATTTTCCAAAGAAGACATGCAGATGGCCAATAGACACATGAAAAGAACTCAACATCACTGATCATCAGGGAAATACAAATCAAAACTACAATAAGATATCACTCCACCCCTGTCATAATGGGTAAAATCAACAATACAAGAAACAACAGGTGCTGGAGAGAATGTGGAGAAAGGAGAACATTCCTTGCACTATTGGTGGGAATGTAAACTGGTGTGGCCACTCTGGAAAACAGTATGGAGGTTCCTCAAAAAGTTAAAATTAGAACTACCTGGGGCACCCAGCTGGCTCAGTCAGGGGAGTGTGTGACTCTTGATCACAGGGTCGTGGGTTCGAGCCCCATGTTGGGTGTAGAGATTACTTAAATAAATAAACAAACTTAAAAAAGAACCATCCTATGATCTAGCAATGCACTACTAGATATTTACTCAAAGAATGCAAAAATAGTAATTCAAAGGGATATATATACCTCAATATTTTTGAAACATTATCTACAATAGCCAATTATGGAAACAGCTCAAGTGTCCAACTGATGAATGGATACAGAAGAGGTGATATATATATGTGTGTATGTGCAAATATGTATATATTATCACTCAGTTGTAAAAAAGAATGAAATCTTGGAGAGGAGGCCAACATGGTGGAGAAGTAGGGGGATCCATACTTCCTGTGTCTCTCAAACAAAGAATGGCTGAAGCCAAAGGGCTTTGAACCCCAAGAGCCTGGGAGGAAAAGAGACAGAGTCTACCAGGAAGAACACAGGAAAACTGGATGGCCCCATAGGTGCGTGATTGTGAACTGGGGGAGATAAAACAGGCCACAGAGGCATGGAGGGGATGGATCCGCTTCTGCAGAGAGACAAAGGGAAGAGAAAGAGTGGCTGGAGAAGCGTAAGACTGTATCTGGACAAGAGGAAAACCTCTGACTGGGACGGAGAGGGATCCCATCATCTCATCTTTAACTGCAGGGCTTTCTTCAGACTAGGGCTGGCTGCCCTGTTTGCACACCAGGAGAGGAGGGGAGTCAGCTCCGGGTTCAGTGGTAGGCCAGGGGCTGAGGCTGCAGAAGGAGAATCCGGTCCCCTCCCCTGAAGTGCTGCAGCACAGCCACAGGATTACATTTTGGGTGGCATCATTAATGCACAAGGAGTGGGAGTTTAAAACAAAGCTAAGCGCGGAGCCAGACAGCCCACCTCATCTGTGCCCCTAGCACAGTGAGAACTGATCCAAAGGAGTGATTTGGGATACCTGGTCCGTGACAAAGGGGCTGGGGGGTCGCATTTTTCTCCCCACAACTACCAAGGCAGAGTCTCAGGGATCAGTCCACTGGGCCCACAGTGGAGGCGGGACCCACCTATTCCAAACCATGCACCCCTGTGTGGAGTAGCTGCTTATCTACTGGAGCTGAATAGAGTTTGTGGAACCAGACGGTCCCCTCCTGACCAGCACTGTGGCATTGCCTGGATTAATTCTAGGTCAATTCTTCTTATTTAGATATATTCTCCCTTTTCTCCTTTTTACATCCTCCATCCTCGAGGCTGGTTATTCTGGTTAGTGGTTTGCTTAAACAGACATATTTAATTCATTCTCTTGATGCATGGTCTACACCTCCCTCTTTCCTTTCTCTCTCGCTAGAATAATCAGGCCATATAGTTTCTCTGGGTAACTTTATCTTCATTTCTTTTTCCTCGTCTCCTTCCATATTCTTCTTTCTCTCTCTCAGGATTAAGCCTTTTAGTCTCTCTGCTTGGTCAATGTTCATTTTCTCTTTTACCCTGCTCCTATCATTCCTCTCTTTGATTTGTTCTTCCATCAGCACCACCTCCACCTTGTTCTTTACTTATAGCTGGTGTTTCTGGTTTTTTTGGTTTTAGATTTTTTTTTTGGTTTTTTGTTTTTGTTTTTTTTTTTTTTTTGCTTCTGTTGGTTTGCTTGTTTATTTGTGCATTTGCCTGTTTTTGTTTCCTATTTGTTTGTCTGTTTTCCTTTCCAGGCTACATCAAGGAACAAACCAAAGCACCCCTGGTGGAGGGTCCCAAACATCACTACGAGTAGGGAAATAAAATAACCAAAGTCACAACAGAGAGCAAGTAACACTCTCCAAAAAAACACCTCCTGAATGGCCATGTCCTGGAGAGCATATGAGCCCCCCTTACAGCAGTACTCACAGGTGCAGTGCATATAACAAGCTTTTAAAACATACAAGGGACAGAAAACTAGCCAAGACGATGAAATGGAAGAATTCTCCTCAAAAGAAATTCCAAGAAGAAGTGACAGCTAAAGAATTGATCAAAACAGATATAAGCAATATAACTCAATAAGTATTTAGAACAATAGTCATAAAATGAATTCTTGGGCTTGAAAAAAAGCATAGTGAACAGCAGAGATTCCATTGCTGCAGGGATCAAGGATCTTAAAAATACTCCTGATGAATGAAAAATGCTAAAAATTAGGTTCATAATAAAATGGAGGCAGCCACAGCAAGGATTAACGAGTCAGAGGAGAGAATTGATGAATTAGAAGATAAAATTATGGAAAATGAAGAAGCAGAAGAAAAGAAAGATAAAATGATCCAGGAGCACAAAAGGAGAATTTGAGAATTAAGTGATGCAATCAAATGGAACAATATCTATATAATAGGAATTCCAGAAGAAGGAGAGAGAAAGAGGCTGAGGGGGTACTTAAACAAATCATAGCTGAGAACTTCCCCAATCTGGGGAAGGAAACAGACATTGAAATCCAAGAGGCAAAGAGAACTCCCCTCAGACGTAACTTGAATTGATCTTCTGCACAACATATCACAGTGAAACTGGCAAAATACAAAGATAAATAGAGAATTCTGAAAGTGCTAGGGATAAATGGGCCTTAAAATACAAAGGTAGACACATAAGGGAAGTGGCAGACCTATCTACTGAAACTTGGCAGGCCCGAAAGGAATGGTGGGAATCTTTAATGTGATGAACAGGAAAAATATGCAGCCAAGAATCCTTTATCCAAGAAGCCTGTCATTCAGAATAGAAGGAGAGATAAAGGTTTTCCCAAACAAAAACTAAAGGAATTCATCACCACTAAACCAACCCTACAAGAGATCCTAAGAGGGACTCTGTGAGGGAAATGTTGCAAGGAACACAAGGTACCAGAGACATCACTACAAGCATGAAACCTACATTTAACCCAATGACTCTAAACCCATAATTTTCAAAAAGAACACTAAATGTAAATGGAGTAAATACTCCAATCAGAAGACATAGGGTATCAATATGGATAAAAAAACAAAACCCATCTATTTGCTGTCTACAAGAGACTCATTTTAGAACTGAGGACACCTTCAGATTGAAAGAGAGGGGATGGAGAACTATCTATCATGCTACTGGAAGTCAAAAGAAAGCTGGAGTAGCCATACTTAGACAAACTACACTTTAAATTAAAGGCTGTAACAAGAAATGAGTAAGGACATTATATAAAAATTGCAGGGTCTATCCATCAGGAAGAGCTAACAATTATAAATGTCTATGCACCGATTTGGGAGAACCCAAATATATAAAACAATTAATCACAAACATAAGCAATCTTATTGATAAGAATATGCTAATTGCAGGGGAATTTAATACTCCACGTACAGTAATGAATAGATCAACTAGACAGAGAGTCAGTAAAGAAACATTAGTCTTGAATGACACATTGGACCAGATGGACTTGAAATACATATTTAGAACTGTATATCCGAATACAGTGGAATACACTTTCTTCTCGAGTGCACATGGTACATTCTCCAAGATAGATCACATACTGGGTCACAAAGGAGCCCCCAATACATATAAAAGAATTGAGATCATACCATGCACACTTTCAGATCACAATGCTCTGATACTTGAAATCAACCACAGGAAAATGTCTGGAAAACCTCCAAAAGCATGGAGGATAAAGAACATCCTACTAAATGGGTAAACCAGGCAATTAGAGAAGAAATTTTAAAATATATGGAGAAAAATGAAAATGAAAATACAACAATCCAAACTCTTTGGGATGCAGCAAAGGCAGTCCTAAGAGGAAAATACATTGCAATCCAGGCCTACTTCAAGAAACTAGAAAAAGCGCAAATTGAAAATCTAACAGAGCACCTAAAGGAACTAGAAAGGGAGAAGCAAGTGCACCCCAAACCCAGCAGAAGAAGAGAAATAATAAAGATCAGGGCAGATATAAATAATATGGAATAAAAAAAAACACAGTTGAATAGATCAATGAAACAAAGAGTTGGTTGTTTGAAAAAATAAACAAATTTGATAAACCTCTAGCCAGGCTCCTCAGAAAGAAAAGAGAGAACACCAAAACAGACAAAATCACGAATGAAAATGGATCTATTACAAACAATCCCTCAGAAATACAAGTAATTATCAGGGAGTACTTTGAAAAATTATATGCCAACAAACTGGACAACCTAGAAGACATGGACAGATTCCTAAACACACATCCACTCCCAAAATTCAAACGGGAAGAGATAGAAAATCTGAACAGACCCATAACCAGTTAAGAAATTGAATCAGTTATCAAAAATATCCCAACAAATAAGAGTCCTGGACAAGATGACTTCCCTGGGGAATTCTACCAGACATTTAAATCAGAGTTAACTCGTATCCTTTTCAAGGTGTTCCAAAATAAAGAAATGGAAGGAAAACTTCTGGACTCATTCTGTGAAGCCAGCATTACTTTGATCCCCAAACCAGACAGAGACCCAGCAAAAAAAGAGAACTACAGGCCAATATCCATGATGAATCTGGATGCAAACATTCTCCACAAGATAGTAGCAAATCTAATTCAACAACATGTAAAAAGAATTATTCACCATGATCAAGTGGGATTCATTCCTGGGTTGCAGGGCTGGTTCAATATTCGCAAATCAGTCAGTGTGATAAATCACATTAACAAAAGAAAAGATAAGAAGTACACGATCCTGTCAATAGATGCACCTAAAGCATTGACAAAATATAGCATTCATTCTTAATAAAAACCCTCGAGAGAGTCAGGATAGAAGGAACTTACTTAAACATCATAAAAGCCATTTATGAAAAGTCCACAGCTAATATCATTCTCAATGGGGAAAACAGGGAGATTTCCTCCTGAGATCAGGAACACGACAGGGATGTACACTCTCACCACTGCAGTTTAACACAGTGTTGGAGGTCCTAGCATCAGCAATCAGACAACAAAAGGAAATAAAAGGCATCAGAATTGGCAAAGATGAAGTCAAATTTTCACTTTCCGCAGATGACATGATACTCTACATGGAAAACCCAACAGATTCCACCAAAAGTCTGCTAGAACTGATCCATGAATTGAGCAAAGTCTCAGGGTACAAAGTCAATGTACAGAAGTCAGTTGTATTTTACACACCAATAATGAAGCAACAGAAAGAGAAATCAAGAAACTGATCCCATTCACAATTGCACACAAAACCATAAAATACCTAGGAATAAACCTAACCAAAGATATAAAAGATCTGTATTATGAAAACTATAGAAAACTTATAAAGGAAATTGAAGACACAAAGAAATGAAAAAACATTCCATGCACATGGATGGGAAGAATAAATATTGTTAAAATGTCAATACTACCCAAAGCAATTTACACATTTAATGCAATCTGAATCAAAATTGCACCAGCATTCTTATCAAAACTAGAACAAACAATACTAAAATTTGTATGGAACCACAAAAGACCCCAAATAGCCAAAGTAATATTGAAGAAGAAAACCAAAACTGGAGGCATCACAATCCCAGACATTAGCCTCTATTACAAAGCTATAATCATCAAGATAGTATGATATTGTCAAAAAAACAGACACATAGACCAAAGGAATAGAATAAAGAACCCAGAATTGGACCCACAAATATATGGCCAACTAATCTGTGACAAACCAGGAAAGAGTATAAAATGGAAAAAGATAGCCTCTTTAACAAATGATTCTGGGAGAACTGGACAGCAACATGTAAAAGAATGAAACTAGACCACTTTCTTGCACCATACACAAAAATAAACTCAAAATGGATGAAGGACCTGAATGTGAGACAGGAAACCATCAAAACCCTAGAGGAGAAAGCAGGTAACAACCTCTTTGACCTCAACTGCAGCAATTTCTTACTGAACACATCTCCAAAGTCAAGGGAATTAAAAGCAAAAATGAACTATTGGGGGGCACCTGGATGGCTCTGTCAGTTGAGTGTCTGACTTCGGCTCAGGTCATGATCTCGTGGTTCATGGGTTCGAGCCCCATGTCGGGCTCTGTGCTGACAGGTAGCTCAGAGCCTGGAGCCTGTCTTCGGATTCTTTGTCTCCCTCTCTCTCTGACCCTCTCCTGCTCATGCTCTCTCTCTCTCTCAAAAATAAATAAAACATTAAAAATTTTAAATAAGTGAACAATTGGGACCTCATCAAGATAGAAAGCTTCTGCACTGCAAAGGAAACAATCAAGAAAACTAAAAAGGCAACTGATGGAATGGGAAAAGATAGTTACAAATGACATATTGGATAAAGGGCTAATATCCAAAATCTATAAGGAACTCACCAAACTCCACTCCCAAAAAACAATCTAGTGAAGAAATGGGCAGAAGACATGAATAGACACTTTTCCAAAGAAGACATCCAGATGGCCAACAGACACAGGAAACAATTCTCAATGTCACTCATTATCAACGAAATACAAATCAAAACCACACTGAGATACCACCTCATGCCAGTCAGAGTGGCTAAAATGAACAAATCAAAAGACTATAGATGCTGGCAAGGATGTGGAGAAACGGGCACCCTCCTACACTGTTGGTGGGAATGCAAACTGGTGAAGCCGCACTGGAAAACAGTGTGAAGATTTCTCAAAAAATTAAAAATAGAACTACCCTATGACCCAGAAATAGCACTGCTAGGAATTTATCAAAGGGATACAGTAGTGCTGATGCATAAGGGCAGATGTGTCCCCATGTTTATAGCAGCACTTTCAACAATAGCCAAATCATGGAAGGAGCCTAAATGTCCATCAACTGATGAATGAATAAAGAGGATGTGGCTTATATACACAATGGAATACTACTTGGCAATGAGAAAGAATGAAATCTGGCCATTTGCAGCAATGTGGATGGAACTGGAGGGTATTATGCTATGTGAAATAAGTCAGTTATAGAAAGACAGATACCATGTTTTCACTCATATATGGATCTTGAGAAACTTAACAGAAAACCATGGGGGAGGGAAAGGGAAAAAAAGTTACAGAGAGGGAGAGAGGCAAACCATAAGAGACTCTCTAATGAGAACAAACTGAGGGTTGATGGGGGGCTGGGGGAGAGGGGAATTTGGGTGATGTGCATTGAGGAGGGCACATGTTGGGATGAGCCCTGGGTGTTGTATGGAAACCAATTTGGCAATAAATTATATTTTAAAAAAAGAATGAAATCTTGCCATTTGCAATGGCATGGTTGGGGCTATAGAGTATTATGCTAAGCAAAATAAGTCAGTCACTGAAAGACAAATACCACTTTATTTCACTCATATGTGGAGTTTAAGAAACAAAACAAATTTACAAAGGAGAAAAAAAGAAAAAAGGAAGGCAAATCAAGAAACTGACTCTTAACTATAGAGAACAAAATGATGGTTACTAGAGGGGAGATGGTTGAGGGAATCAGTTAAATAGGTGATGGAGATTAAGGAGTGTACTTGTTGTGATGAGCTAAATTGGGCATAATGAGGACAAACATACAAATATAATATTTATAGTTTTCATTGTCTAAATATTTCAGTTACCCTTAATAATCTGATATTTACTAATATTATTTTTACTTATGAGAGAGAGAGAGAGAGAGAGAGAGAGCGCGCACCTGAGTGGGGGAGGGGGGCAGAAGGAGAGAGAACCTTAAACAGGCTCCTCGTTCAGTGTGGAGCCCAACATGGTGCTAGATCCCATGACTCTGGGATCATGACCTGAGCTGAAATGAAGAGTCAGATGCTCACTGACTGACCCATCCAGGGTCCCCAATAATCTGGCATTTCAATATTATTTGGAACATAAAGGATATACTTTAAACAAAATTTAAATATTTGAACTTAAAATCCAGTCATAACAGACGTTTGATTTCATTGTTCTTTTTACTGTTCATAATAGCAAAATATTGGAAACAAACAAAATATGCATCAGTAGGCAGTAGTTAAGTAATATGGTGCTTTCATATAATGATATGATGCAGCTAATTAAAATAATTAGGTAAATCTGTACATCTGTTATAAAAAGATCTCCAAGATACACTGTTAAACAGTGTGAATAGCATACTATCCTCTGTGTAAAAATAAAACTGTGTGAGTGTGTGTGTGTGTGTGCCCACATGTATGCACATTTGTGTTTACATATGGAATATTTCTGAATGGATACATGTAAAAATGATTAACAGTGATATCCTCTGAAGAAAGGAACTGGGTGGCTGAAGAATGGTGAAGGAGGGTAAAAACAGTATGGTCAGAGGAAAATGTAGGAGCACCTGGGTGGCTCAGTTGGTTAAGCATCCAACTTCATCTCAAGTCACGATCTCACGGTTTGTGGGTTCGAGCCCTGCATCAGGCTCTGTGCTGACAGCTAGCTCAGAACCTGGAGCTTGTCTTAAGATTCTGTGTCTGCCTCTCTCTCTGACCCTCCCCTGCTCACGCTGTCTCTCTCTCTCTCAAATAAATAAAAACATTTTAAAAAAAGAAAATTTAATTTTGACTATATGCTTTTTCTATATTTTGAACAACATGCATATACTGTGTATTCAAAACATGAAAAAAATTAAAATTAAATAAAATCCAGCCACTTTCATTTTATTTATAAAAATAATTTTGATTTCTTTCTATAATTATTCTCAATTTGCCTTACACATCCAGATTATAGACACTTAGCCTATTAGAAATTCTTCTTAGTGTTATTTTCAACTATATCTTGCCTCTAAATGAATTAATTGGAAAGTAATTGGTGGGAAGCAACTGTAGGTATTCTATTTCATGCTCAAAGATTAATATCTTTTCAATTCTTATCAGGATATGAATTTGGAGTCATTGTTGTTCCTCATCCTCATCTTCTGCCATAGACTATGGATACATTTACCCTGATTTCATTATTGCTAAATGTCAATTACTGAAGTGATATTTATTAACAGAAATTATAATATTAATTGTCTCAAATTTATAGGCAGTTCATAATTTTCAAAGTGCTTTTAGACACATTAGCTAATGTTATCTACACAATGACCCTGGAAAGTAAGGAAGATAGTTACAATATGGCCAATTTAGAGATGAAGCTAAATGAGGGTTACATTATCTCATTTGGTGCCCCCTTGTGACCAAAAGCCCCCATTTGCAGAACTTCCAGGAAGACACATAAAAGTTGTAGGCAGGAGATAGGGACAAGTGCTCAATACTGAATCAATAGTTTTAGCCTCTGACTACACACTAAGCTAAGGTTCCTAGAACCGTGGGAATGGCTTTGTGGCAAATAGCCAACAGAAACATGATTCCTGTAGGACATTCCACACACATACATTTTCCCCCTAAACGCATAAATGAAAGGGGATGAATTTACACTTATCCTAACACATCCTAGTGGGATGTATGTGTGTGGAAACTCATTAAATGCCAATATCATGTCTAGGCCTGAGAATTGCCAAGAAGTGCAGGGCATTTGTGAATATAAAACAGCAACTGTAGCAGTTCATCTGGTCTTGGCAGCAGCCCAGAGACAAATCTATCAGCACCCGGTATAATTATAGCATTTGCAGATTAGCTAGAGCACATGTTGCCATGGGTAGACAAACACATTTCTTACTTCTTTTTAAAAATTTCATCTTAAAATTCACAGTTACTACATGAAAAATGAAGGGGAGAGATGTCAATACCAAGGCCCCTGAAAAACAGGGTGAAGATTTACAATTTTATTAGAAAATGTACCCTGGACCTCTATAGGGACTAATTTGATGTCTGTGCTAGTCTTTGAATTTGCTGCTCAAGCTTCATGTTTTGATTGAAAGAATGAGAGCAATGCAGTTTGGTACTAATGTTTCAGCCCACAGTTTCTCCCATGCATTTTCCTTTGTAGCTGCTTATGTGTAATTATCCTTAAAAATAATTGCTCTACTGAGTCTATCATGACAGTAGTTTTTTTTTCCCCAGAGATCTGATTTTATTTATTTTTTATTTATTTTTAAACTTTATAGTTTATTGTCAGGTTGGTTTCCATATAACACCCAGTGCTCTTCCCCACAAGTGACCTCCACCAAGACCATCACCCCCC